>SZWC01002033.1:116346-128242 GCA_023375785.1 Penium margaritaceum | reverse complement strand
TCACTGCCATTCTGGTGTATGTGGACGATCTCCTGATTACGTCTCCTTCACTGGAGGCCGTGAAGGAGGCCAAGGCGGTCCTGCAGGCCGCCTACAGGATGAAGGACCTTGGTCCAGCGGCTGTTTTCCTCGGGATGGAGATTGTGCATGATCGTCGTCGACGGATACTCCTCCTCCATCAGGCACGATATGCACAGGTTGTGGGGGAGCGGTTTGCTGACCTCCTTGGCGCTGTTCCCGCCGCCTCGTCACCCATCACTCCCAACGGGCAGGACGCCCTGAAGGTGACAGACCCAACCGATTTGGGCGAGACTGTGGATGTGACCCTGTACTTGCGCATCATTGGCTCACTGATGTACTTGGCCACGACCACGCGTCCCGACATTGCGTTCGCTGTCAACCTACTCGCACAGTTCAGTCAGTCCCCTCGGGCTCGCGCTCTGCACGTAGCTTTGCGAGTCGTCCGGTACGTGGTCTCCACAGCGTATCACGGTCTCTGCTTTTGGAGACAGTGCTCGGTTGTGGTAGATGGCTACACCGAGAGTGACTTAGCATGGAGTCCTGATGGATGCAACCGCACGGGTTACGTGTTCCTTCTTGGTGGCACCGTTGTGTCTTGGCGTAGCGGCAAGCAGGGGTGCATTGCTCGCAGCTCCTCAGAGGCTGAGTATGTTGCTGTGGGCGCTAGCGCCGCTGAGGCGGTGTGGCTGCAGCGGTTTTTCCAATGCTTGGGTTAGTCTGTGCCTACCATCATCCTCCGATGCGACAACCAGAGTACTCTCGTGATCGCTGAGAACTCTGGTGTGTTCCACGCATGCACAAAGCACATCGCTATCGAGTATCATTTCGTGCGCGATCTGGTGGAGCGGCAGTTGATCTCCATCGTCTGGGTGGGCACAGATTTGCAGCGCGCTGACTTCCTGACCAAGGCACTGGCACGTGGGAAGTTCCTCAGGGCTGTTTGTTCCGTCGGATTGCGACCCCTGTCCGAGAGTGGGTGATTGTCCGGGTCCCTGTTGAGCACTCTGTGTTGCACCAGCACGCGTTCTGCACGTGTATGGACATGCGTACCATCGGGTCATGGGGGAGTGTTGTGATGTTGTCAGTCATACACAGTTGTACAGTTGGTTGTGACCACTCGGAGGTGTCCATGCTCGTGCAGATCCTTGAGGCGGACCCAGTTGGAGACAGAGTTCCCTGAGGTGATGCTCCACCCGCTGGAGGCAGCCTGGCAGCCTACCCAGTGTACCAGAGGGCTCCCACAACCCACGGACTACGTTTGGAGGTCTTCAGGATTTTCTCGGTGGACAGCCCTGCCAGGCTGATTTACATGTTTGTTTTCTTACACTCTCCGGCTGCTCCCGGACGTAGGGGTGTCACCAGTCGTTGTGTCTGTCTTTTTGTCGTGCATCCGTAGGATCAGACGGCGCTCTGTTTGGACGCTTGTGCGCAGAATTATGGTCAAAACAGTGGTTTTGGACCGGTTCAGGTTTGACAGGCACCGCCGTGTGCGCCACCCACCGTGAGCCACGGCGGCTATTTATGTTGTGGACGTGTCATTTTTTGTTTCTCTCTGCATTAGCTTCAGTTGAAGCTTGAGATACAAGTGCACGTGTCTCTCCCTACCCTTGCTGTCCCTCGCATGACCTGTGTGTCAACCAGCCAGACCCGTGCTGTCAGGCTAGCAAGCAGAAAGGCTAGGAAGCTTCCTGGAATATTCTCAGCTTGCTTTCCCTACAGCAAAGCATGGAGCAATACATGGTAGAGCGCATGCATCCAGAGAGTCTCGTGGTGGATCTAGTTGACTGGCTTTTAGTCGTGCATGTTTGTCTGGTCTCTTGCATGGTGTGGCCAGGTCGCAGATCCTGTAGGTTCACATGTCTGGTTTATTCCGGCGTGTGAGAAACCGCCCTCGCCTTGCTGCCGTCAGATCAGGTTCGATTCCAGAGTGATGGCCAGGCCCCACACGATCCTTTGGCATGGGTTTCACGGTCAACCGGTTCCTATCACCTCGCTCGCCCATTACTCGCTACACTAACTATTGTGTTCTATTGCAGTGCTTTGAGTGCCGGTTGTTCCATTCCTTGATGTACATGCTCCTCCTTTCAATTGCCTACATGCTAAGTCATGTAACCTAGGTTAAGCACGTGCTTGCCATTTTGTAACTAACTCTTGAGATGGAGGTAGCCCTATACAACTGTAGACCAAGGATGGCGTGTGAATGGCCGTCTCTGCTGGTTTTTGTGCATCCTCATTGTGCTCTGTTGTGTCCTCCCGGCTTGTGTACATCGGCGTGCAGATGACTGACNGTACATGCTCCTCCTTTCAATTGCCTACATGCTAAGTCATGTAACCTAGGTTAAGCACGTGCTTGCCATTTTGTAACTAACTCTTGAGATGGAGGTAGCCCTATACAACTGTAGACCAAGGATGGCGTGTGAATGGCCGTCTCTGCTGGTTTTTGTGCATCCTCATTGTGCTCTGTTGTGTCCTCCCGGCTTGTGTACATCGGCGTGCAGATGACTGACGGCGAGATTCGAAGCTGCTGGAGTGTCGTCTGGTGGAGCCGACGCATGCTGAAGCCTACTCGCAGTTCGCTAGAGCCTCCTCTCCACGGCGACATGCTCAGCTTCATCTGCAGGGCTCCCCGGCGGTCGGGCTGCCGGCGGTCACTGCCACCGCAGATGCTGTGTGCATGCGTCAGGCGCTGGGTGTGACTGTATCGTTGCGTCTCCAGTGTCATGCTCTGTCTAGGGTCCGTGTCTCGTGTTGTGTGGCACTGTTTGGCATCATGGACCATTGTAGGCACTGCCTGGGTTTAGGTAGCCATAACTCTTTGCTGCTGTTTTTCTAGCTAATTCTGACCGCACGATTGCGTTCGCAGCATCGTTATCTTGGTATGGTCCAGTCTACAGGCAAAACGGATGACGCCCGGGTTTTGGGCTGTCGGCCGTCTGGCAGGGCTCACCGAGAAAACCCTGCATGCCAGAAAATAGGTCTAAGACTGTTTTCTGATTGGCTGGTTAGCTAAGCAACAAGTTCTACAGAGCTGGGGGGGAGCTAGAACTTGGAGGGGTCTCCCATTGTTGCTCATTCTTCACTCCTAATCAGTTACTTCCACTTTTCAGTTGCTTTCTGAGGCTAACACTGGCGTGCACATTTCTGAGTAACAAACCCAGAGCAATCAGACTTAGACTCTAGAGCAACAGCAAGAGGGGGCAGCAGACTAAGCAACTAGCGTGGAAGCCCACACGTTGCATCAACACCGCCACTGCCCCAAGGTGCGCTCTAGTGTAGTTTCCATTTTGGTGTAAGAGCCAGAGCGTAGCAGCAGCAGCAGACGACTGGCGTACAGGTGTCTGACTACGCTGGCAGACCCCCATACGCGCCCGTGTTGGGGAAATGCTGCCACATTTTTTTCGAGAGCATTGACCTGCCTGGTAGCAACATTAGAATGTTTCCAACGGCCAGTGGGCCAGGGGAAATGCTGCCGGATTTTTCCCGGCAGCACTGACCCCACGTTGGACGTGAGGAGATGAGCGGCAGGCCACGTGAGGCGCTTGTTGGCGACGACGCACGCAACGACGTGATCCAGGTGGAGTGGCCGGCAGCAGCAGCCCGTAGCAGCAGCACTAGCTTGTAGCAATAGCAAGCAGTGGAAGCAGCAGCCAGCTACAGCGGTGCGCAACACCAGCCGGTAGCAGCAGCAGCTCGTAGCAGTAGCAGCCTGTGGCAATAGCAGCGGCAGCAAGCAGCAGCCGGCAACGGCCAGCAGCAGCTAGCAGCGGCGACTGCAGTTGCAGCTAGGAGCAGCAGCAACCGCAGCTGTCCGCTGCCCACTGCTCGCTGCTCGCTGCTCGCTGCTCACAACGAGCAGGGAACCGCTGGCAGCGAGCTCGGTGCTCGCATCGAGCAGCTTGCAGGCAACAGCAAGCATCGAGCTCACTGCTCGCGGCTCGATGCTCGGAGCGAGCAGTGAGCTTGGCGTGACGAGTGAAAAGGAAAAAAGAAAGAAGGAGAAAAAACCCCCCACCTCACTAGTAGCGCTGCCGTTGCTGTCGCCACCCCCACAACAACTACAATAGCAGTAGCAACAACACCAGCAGTAGCAACTGCAAGAGCAGCTACAACAGCAATAGGAGCAGTAGCAGTAGTTGCTGCTGCCACAACAACCGCAACAACATTACTAGCAGTTGTAGCAGCTACAATAGCAACTACAGTAGCAATAGCAACTACAGTAGCAGTAGCACCACCGACAAGAAGTAGTAGCGATAGCAGCAATAGTACCAGTGGCATCAACAACAGCAGCTGCTGCAGCTGTGTAGTAGCGGCCCCAACAACAGCCGCTGCTAACGTTAGCATCCAGCCGCTGACGTCACTACTGACGTCACTAAAGACATCATCGACAAAAAAAGGAGGGAGGGGGGGGAGAAACTCTTTAGCAGCAGCAGCAGCAGATAACGCGGCAGCAGCTGCTAACGCTGGCCTTTCTAGGCTGACATCACTGCTAACATCAATCGCACACATTAAAAAAAAAAAGAGACTAAAACCTATGGCCAATAGTCCCAATGGGGAGGGGTCCTCCTCCATTGGGGGGACCCCCCGGAGGGGTATCCCCCCCCTCTTGTTACAGCAGCTGTAACAGCAGCAGTAGTAGCAAAAGCAGTAGTAGGAACAGGAACATCAACAATAGTAGCTGCAACAACAACAACAGCAACAGCAGCAACAGCAACAACAACAACAACAACAGTAGCACACAGGCATCATTGTCAGCACCTGTGAACCCCTTACTGCCATTCAGCAACAGCTCGCCACCGTGATGGACCAGCTTGCAGCACTGTAGCCACTGGCCTCACAAACTACCACCAGTGCCCCTCCGCCGTTTTTTTCCTCCTGGGCATGCCAGCCTCGCTATGTCTGCTGCCACACATTACCTGGCGTAGTAGCAGACACAACGCCAGCGGCAGACGGTGACTGCCGTCCTCGGCCCCACTCTGGGCGCCGACCACAGGCAAAAGGACTTTAAGACGCCGCCCCCGCCACTTCAGATCGGCGAGCAGTTCGGGAGCTGGGAGCTCAGCTTCTGCAACTGGGCGTAGGGTGAGGGTGTTTGGGCATACTACACCCTCACGTACGACTCTACCCAAGCCGACCAACTGTATGACACCGGTCGCGCCGTATGTGCCCTTGTCAACATCGCTCCTCCGGCTTCCCGCTTGGCCCTCGAGCCTTTTCTTGGCAACTTTACCACTGGAGGGACACCATACCCTGCAACTGCGTGGCATGTCCTCACTCGTCCCCATTGCCTGTCCAACGACATTGAGACCAGCTGTCTGCTCCGGGAGTTCAACTCCCTGCACATGGGGGAGACCGAGACAGTCACCATATATTGGTTGCGGGCTGAGGACATCCTGTGTCGCCCAGGCTCCTCTGCTCTACCCCCTGTGGCCGCGCTCCTTACCATCAAGCGCGGTGCCACCGGCGCGTATGCGGACATCTTCGTCCACTACAGCCAAAACGTCCTCTCCACCATGGCGGCCCAGGACACCCTCATGCCCTGGGCATACGAGCTCTTCCTCAAGATTGAGGAAGCTCACCTCGAGTCTCGTCTCCAGCGCACAAAGGCCCTTGCCTCCCCTGTCGTCGCTTCTGTGGCCGTCGCTTCCCCCGCAGCCGCTACCTCCACGAGCTCCTCGTTGTCGGGAAAGAAGAAGCATTGGGGCAAGAAGGGCAAGAGTCAGCAACAGCAGTAGCAACAATAGCGGTCAACTGGGTCTGGTAATGGCTTGGTCTGCCACAGCGATGGCCAGCCAGGGCACGGGTGGTACACGTGCCCGCTGTCGATGGACGAGGTGCATGTCATCGCCACCATGCATCGCCAGTGGGAGTGCCATCCCGCCTCTGCCGCCGTAGCTATCGCCGCCCTTGACGCCTTGATCCCGTCCAGCAACTCCAGTCCTCCGACCGCGATATTGGTCCCGCCGACGCCAGCTCCTCTGTAGTATCATCCGCAGCCGTCGGCGTCCCCGTTCCCTTCACTGGGGCAGTCCTCCTTCTATTTGGGCTCAGGCACCATCACTTTGCACTCCATCTACACTCTCGGGCCTTCCACGCGCGAGCGTCAGGTGGAGCACTTCATTGCGCTTTAGCCCGGTTTGTCTCGCCCTCCCCCCAAGGGAAGTGCGAGTTGCATCACCTCCTGCTCATCCCCATTGCCCTGTATGATTGAGCTTGAGCTGCGGTCGTGTCGAACTTCCTCGTCTGTTTTGCCATCTGCTGCGATCTCCTCTGCCCTCCTTTGTGACGACGTCACGTGGCTTGATGACTGGTAGTCTCGGTTTGCAGCCCCTTCCACCGCGTCCGCGTCTCTTGCTTGCTACCATGTGACTGACAGTGATCTAACAACACCGGTCCAGGACCTTGCCGTGACGTGGATCATTAACTTCGGAGCCACGCATCACATGACAACCTCTTGCAAGGCCTTTAGTGTGCCTGGTCCTGTAGGCAATGTATCGGGGGTCCGGACGAGCTCGGAACAGGTGTTACCTGTCCGCGGTGTCGGCGTTCTTCGTTTCCGTGGTCTTGCCGGTGATATCTTCTTGACCAAAGTCCTCTTCATCCTAGGTCTTGAGCTCAGCCTTCTATCCATTACTGCCCTTGACCGCATGAGCATGGACGATGTGCACTCGCGTGGTGTTGGCACTGTGTCGTTGTGTCCGTCCGGTCTTGTTGTCCTGTACGCCACCGCTCGTGGCAACCTATGGCATGTCCCTCGTCTGTCCTCTTCTCATTCTGTCCCTTCCTCATCGGCCGCCACAGGCCATGTGTTTTTCACCAGCACGCTCTCTCTAGCACACCCGCCTCTTGCACCGCCGCCATGTCCACTATGCTGCCGTAGATAGCATGCTCCGCACCCAGCCGGCCAAGGGCCTTGACCTGATGACTTTCCCTCTCCCGTGCCCCATAGACTGCATTGATTGCACTCAGCGCAAGATGCACCGGTGCACATACCCTCTATCCTCCTCCCGTGCATCCATCCCTCTAGGCCTGGTCCATTCCGATGTCATGGGTCGTCTCCCTATCGAGTCTGTCGGAGAGCATGGCCGCTATGTCCTCACTCTCACGGACGACTACTCTCGCTACCGCTGGGTCTTCTGCCTTCGGTAGAAGAGCGATGTCGCCCATGCCATTCCGGACTGGCTTGTCCATGCGGAGTACGAGTTATGTCGATCTCTTTGCTTCTTTTCCTCTGATCGCGGTGGTGAGTACATGGGTGAGACCATGATTTTTCTCGCCTCCAGTTGTATCCACCACGAGACGTCTGCGCCTTAAAGGCCTGCCCAGAACGGCGTCTCCGAACGGTGGACCATGGCTGACGCCATCCGCACCATGCGGGTTGCGTCTGGCCTCTCCGATGACTTCTATTTTGAAGCCATGGCCTACATGGCGTGGGTCTGGAACTGGATTCCTCACGGACCCCTTCCCCGCCAGTCTACGCCATACCAACAGTGGTGCGGTCAGCCAGCTGACCTCCGCCCGGCTCAGTTCTGGGGCTGCGTGGCCATTGTGTGGCTGACCGCCCCGTAGCAAGGCGACAAAACCGTCAATGGAGAACCAACTAAAGATCCCTTGATGTTATGAACCATCCCAAATGCAAATTGGAGATCTGCACACTGGTCTGGAGAACTTGTCCCATGAGGGACAACAAGATTATCCTCGGGCAAGACTTTCTCTACCGACACAATCCGAAGGTGGCCAGGAGTATTGACATAGTCTATGTCCGTGTTAATGGCAAAGAGTGATACCTGCATCTGATACCCATGACATAGTGACGATTATGGGAAGCAACAAAAGAGGAAATAGAAAAGAAAGTTGTAGCAATCACAAAATGATGAATGCAGCTGATGTTACGGGACGTGGCCAAACAATACCTATGATGCAGAGCACAAGCATGGCTAGTCCACTTGAGTCGGGGAAAGTAGAGGATATTGTAGTAGTGGAAACAACAACATAAGCCTCATCCGCCATGAAAAATGAAAGTTTCGCAGCATTTTGCACTACTTGTCTAGGAGTTCAAAAGGGATTTTCCTTATAAACTACCTTAAGAGCTACTTGCGCTACGTAACGTCTATCATCAGATGGACTTGAAACCAAGCAATAGATCCACGGTTAAGGGGACCTATCGGATGAGTGACCTATCGGATAAGTGACCACAAACTGAACGAGCTAACATACAGCACGACAAGATGCTCGGTTGCGATTTCATTATGCCATCCATGTAGTTCTACGCAGCACTTGTACTTTTTGTAAACAAAATGAAACCAGCAAGATGTGGATGTGTGTGCATAACAGGGCATTGAACAGCATCACCATTGATAAGTGCTAGCCCTCTACTGCGAGCAAATAAACGTTTTGACCAACTCCTAAGGACAAGTGTTCTCACCAAAGTCGATCTATGTAGCGGCTATCATAAGATCTGTGCATCTGATAGGGACAGCGAGAAGACGGTGTTTTGCACTGATACAAGCACTTCAAGATCATGGTTATGCTGTTCGGCCTTACCAATACCCTTGCAACGTTTATGGCGGCCATGAACAACATTTTCCGGTTGTTCCTCGATGACTGTGTTGTTGTATATCTCAATGAAATCCTGGTGTACAGGTGTACCCAGGAGGAGCACAATAGAATTCTCCAGAAAATTCTGAACAATTTTCAAATAGAGAAGGTCTATGAAAAACTCTCAAAGTATGATTTTGGTCACTGTTTGATCGAGTTTTTGGGCCACATCATCGATGGAGGTCAAATAGCCATGGACTTGAGAAAAATGGAGGCGGTTGTTGGTTGGCCGATGCCGACTAACGTTCAGGGCATACAAGTGCTTTTAGGGTTCTTTAATTACTGTTGTTGATTTGTAAATGAAAACAATGAAGTGTCTTTGCCTCTCTCCAATCTCACTCGCACAACAACAAAGTAGAGTTGGGGAGATAGCAAGCAATAAGTGTTTCAATCTTTGAGAAACACTATGACTTCTGTGCCAACCCTATTGTTGGTGGATCCAACAGCATACAGCATCATGTCTAAAAATCCATTCAATCTAGCAGTTGTATCCACCACAATGGCGGTGGAGAAGAACTGGTCGTATGTATCTCAATAATACTACAAGGACGGGGACTGAACTATTGCAAGGACTGAGGCGGAATGTGATGCAGGAGAAACAAATGTTAGAGATTGCAGGAATGCCAACAATGTATCATCCGTACCAACCACCATGCACTAAAACCGCTCAAGTCTAAATCAAATCTGGACTGACAAAAAACTCAATAGATGGAGCTCCTCGAGACCAAATTTGACTACGAGATTAAGTGATAACCTGGATAGATAAATCTAACAGAAACTTTGGGCCAACCATATCTGCCCATTGCTCATCAAACGAGATCCATCCCTCATGAGTTATTTTCAAAAGGTTACAAGGAGTTTGATGGGTATGACAAGACCATATTCTAGTTTGAAGATCCCTACTTTCGACGGCAATTCACTTGCCATGTCTTCATACCACTGAACAAGGAGTTAAAAATAATGTTCTTGGAGAAAATTTGGTGTGGACAAGACACTCAATAAGCTAGCAAAGTGCTACTGGTGGGACGGGCTGCGGAATGGCGTGACATCATTATGCAAATCGTGTGACATCTGTCAACGTTTAAAATCTCATTACACAAAGCCACTGGGACTGCTCCAACCTCTGTCATTTCTAACAGAGCCATGGGTCGACATCAGTATGGACTTCATGATGGGGATCCCCGCCACTCCGAAGGGATAGAAATCAACCTTGTAGTGGACAGATTTTAGACAATGTCCCACTCATTGCGGCAATGACCACTGTTACCAACAAGGGTGCAGTGAGTCTAGTTCTAAACCACATATTGCCGTTGTGCGGAGTTCCACGTACCATCATCAGTGGCAAAGACACCACTTGATCAGCCATTTTTGGTGTAGACTGATGAAATATTGTGGCATTTGGATCCAGCTATCAACGACGTTCCATCCTCAAATCAACGGGCAATCCAAGTGAAGCAATCAGATGCTTGAACAAGTTTTCCACACCTTATGCGAGCCCCACGGGACTGATTGGGCGGCAAAACTCCGAAGCACCGAACTCGCATATAACTCACAAAATTTCATCACAACGGGTAAACTTCTGTTCAAGGCGGAAACTTCCTGCCACACTTGAAGGACTGCAAAGTCATAGCAACATTCCATCATTGACATCCATTGCTGTAAATTCTCTAGCATCTAGGAGGAAACACTACAGACCCTCACAAAAATGCAACCAGTAATGAAACGTGCAACCGACCAATATTGCAACGACGACATCTCGAGGCCTAGAGATTGTGTTCTCCTCACCTTGAAGAAAATAAAATTGCACGGACAAGACTTTTAGGGTTCAGGGTATATTTTGATACAGAATCAAAACATTGATATTCAAATCATCTGCTGGTCTGCACCTTATCCATATGAACCATCCACGTTCAAATCAGCGGAACACTTGGTATCAGAGCAAAGTGACAATGAAGGAGAAGCCTAACAACACAAAAGGCAAAAAAATCGCACAGCTATTCAGTTCATCACCACCATTTAGAAGCTTGTAGACCTGACAATTATAACGGTGGACGGAGCGAGCGCACCCGTCGACAAGTAGTAGTAACCAGAAAAGACTTTGGCGTTGGAGGATCAACAACATGTGGTCAACAACACTCTTCATGCAAACCAGGCAGCAGTGACAACGTTTGTAGTGAATGGAACAAAACCAAAGACCCCGATGACCTAGCCTATGACAGAATCAGGCTCTGATGAATTCTTCGCCTACACTGTTGTCCGCCAGGATGGCATCTAGTACGATGGAAGGCTCCCGCCGACAACCTTACATTAATGAAGACCTGTACCATAAGCTGTTGGGACTCAAAAGCCTCAACACCCATCTTCTCCAACAGCTCAACATGGCGAAGGACGAGCTTCAAAACACAAGCGTGTGGAAAGCAGTGCTCATTGAGAGAAATCTTCAACTCTTGTGCAAGCCCAAATTTTAACCAGCACTTTGTGAGCCATTTTATCCTACGAAATCCAAGAGATTGACGGTTTGGATGTGTCTGATGAGATTGGAGGTGTAATTCACCTTTGTTGGAGTAAAAAAGACCAAAAGGAAATGGACCTTGTGGTCTCAGTTTTCCGTGGAACGACTTTAGGTTGGTGGTCCAGTTTAAGAACCATCCAACAGCAGAAGGTTACTAGCGGAGTTGGATCAATGGTTCACGCGACTACTCTCACATTGTTCATCGTAGGAGTTATACCTCTTGAGTAGCTCTGATGTGGCAATCTGATGTGGAACGACTTGCTAACTCCACCAGAAACTAAATGGACTTCGTGCATGCCATGCTCGAACGCTTTGGGAAAATGAACATGAAGTCTAGAACGTGGTAAAAGTTTTAATTCTTGTGTCAACAGCCTAGCGTGATAGAGTATACGCAGTGTTTATGTGAAATCATCACCGGTAATGACCTCTTCCATCACGAACTATGTTTCTACTACGATGTCGGCCTCAAGTGCAGCATCAGGTAAGCAATTGCCACATCTGAAATTGAAGACGACCTTCTGCAAATGATTGTAGCACCTGATCACATGGAAAGTTCTCGGATGTAAGAATCCAAAGTTTGGTGATCCTAAGGCCACAGTCCATGTTATGGCAAAAGCCATTGGCGACGAAAACCTCATCTCTGACTGAGATCGGTGCCATCGATCAACACGATCAACGACTATGGTGGACTTGCACGAAGCTGAAGCACATTTTGCATGACTTTCAGGAACAGGAGAAACACACCAAAATCGGGGGGGGGGGGGGGGG
>SZWC01002033.1:67737-116271 GCA_023375785.1 Penium margaritaceum | reverse complement strand
GGGGGGGGGGGGGGGGGGGGGGGGTTGGAGTCAGAGACAAAAACAAGGAGGCGGGAAACTGCAAAGGACAGGAGTAGACTGCGACGTTCCTGTCTGGTTGGAAAATACTGGGACAATTGATAGCCCATCTGCATGGCTAATTGTTAATGGTATGCACCTTGTCCACTGGCTAGCTGGCTAGTTGCATGGAAAGACAAGGCATGGACTGCTCTATGGAGTACGCCCCGTTCGTCTGTTCTGAGATAGGCCAGGAATGCACTTCCCATAATGGGTATGTCCCCTAGAGATCATCATAGGAAACACGACACTGTGGCCTAGTTGGGACAGGCGCCGGAGCTCATGGGTCACGGGCTTAAGCCCAGCGATGGCCGCATTTTTTGTTTGTGGTCCAAAATAGGACAGGAAGCTTCTAGGAAGCTTACAAGAGCCTGGCTTGAGGATGAAACTTGGCGTTCTTAGGACGCGCCAAGTAGGACTGTAGGCTGAGGTTGGTTCCTGTGGAGTCACCATGAGCAAAATCATTAGCAATTCTCTCCAAGTATAAAAGCATGTGCCCTGCATGCATCCATTTACAGTTCTTGCCTTTGAGACTCCTCACGGAGTGTCCAACCAAGGGTAGGCACTAAAGACCTTTCATGCAAACTTTGTGAGGTTGCAAACCAAATGAACCTAAAGTGTGGATCCCTCCTTTGAGCACGATATGTTACCTTGGTTGAGACATCAAGAGCAGTTGGTGGCCTCCCATGTCGGGACCCGTTTTCTAGACCGTTGCTATCTAGCACATTGACAAAGGGTTATGGGCCCACACTTCTAGTTCTAAGGCACGCTTCCAAGACCGACTCACACGTGGTCTTGCAGGGCGCACATGTACAATAGGTACACGAAAATTGGATGGCTCCAATCTGCTCCATCGGCTCCATTGACTTCTCCAGGTAGGGTGCACGCAAGTGGCATACTAGGGGACAAGGAACAGCTCTGTTCATGTTGGACAAGATCATCGAGCCCCAACGGGATAAAGCTCTACCCCTTTAGAAGGTGGTACGACCCCGAGTCTGTTTTCACACGACGGCACCGTCGCCTTAGGCAATCATCGGCAGGAGGAGCATGCAATGCAACCAACTGCACCTTTGAAAATGGTCGCACTCAGTAGCCTCATCAGCCTCATCGGCCTCAATGAAGCAGAGTAGCAGCGAAGAAAAGAAGACGGGAAACCACAAAAAATGGCAGATCCGACTCAAGCCAGCCTTAAGGCGGGTATGTCTAAATTCACGGGGCAGGTTTTCCCTTGTGGAAATGGTAGTTTGAGATTGTCATGAACGTGCGTGGCTACCTCGACATCCTAAAAGGGACCGCGACAGTACCTGTCGATGCGACATTGACTATGCATGCGGATGACCTCGTACCATGGACAATGAAGAACAACATGGCTCTCGCCATACTTGTGACGTGCATCAACGAGACTCAACACTCCCATGTCACAGGATGTACGTTAGCTGCTGAGGCCTACGCAAAACTCTCACATGTGCATCAATCAAACACCCTAGCAAACCAAATCATCAGCTTCCAAAGGTTGATGTTGATGAGTGTGAGAAAAGGAGAATTGACACCCGCATTTTAGCAATCGTTCGGCAACGTGCTACAAGAGGTTCAACAAATGGAATGGAATCTGAACTCTAACATGCATGCCATGATCCTTCTTATGGCGTTGTCGGAAAGCTGGGGATCCACGATCACCATGTTTGGCGGTTGGAAGGAGGCAGATCTGATGTATGAGGCTATCACCAAACACATCCGCAATGAGTCCATGCGACGTAGTGGCAGCGAGACAAATATTTCAGCCTATGCCTCTTGCTCTGGCTGACAAGGTACAAGCTCTCACTCCAGTCAAGGTGACAGCGGAAGCGGTGGCGGTGGAGGGAAAGGGAATGGTGGCCGGAAGAGTTCCAAGAAGCTCAGCAACTGTCACAACTGTGGCAAGGCTGGGCACTGGGCTAGGGACTGCCACATTCCTAAGAAAGGAGGTGAGAACAAGGGTAAGAAGGAGCTCACCAACATGATGGCTGAAGGGTTGCCCATGAATGGGGCAGCCCTCCTCAGGCCGGGGGCATTCGCCCTTGACTCGGGCACCAACCACCACTCCATAAAAAGAGAAGGGTGGATTTGTCTCCATGGTCAAATCTGACATGGGCATCAAGTGTGCAAACGGCGGCGTCGTCCAAGCCGTGGGCGAAGGGGACAAGGTGATCACGTTCAACGTGAACAGTGCGGAGAAGACGGTCAACCTTCAAAAGGTGGTGTACATGCCCTCCTTTGCAGCAAACCTGCTGTCCGTCTCACAAATTACTGACAACAACATGACAGTGGTGTTCACCAACAAGGAAGCCGTAGCCCCAAAAAATGAGGACATAAAAAATTTGTACACCAAAGACGACCTCATGCTTCAAGTCCCAAGAGTCGACAACGTCTACGTGCTTCAAACCAAAGTCACCAAGACGTTGGATGAGGGACCGGCATGTGCCACCAAGACAGTGGCACCAAAGCCAAAGGATGCACTATCGGCGACCACTGCGGCCGCCACATCAACCAAGGACACCGACACTGAGCTGTGGCACCGGCGATTTGGCCACGTGGCCAACAACACGCTGCAAAATATGCACGAGAAAGAGGTAGTCCGTGGAATGGAAGGGTGCACCATGAAGCATGGAGAAGCGTGTACGTTGTGTGAACCATGCCTCCAAGCGAAGGCAAACAAGAAGCCGTTTGGGAGCAGAGGTCAACGAACGGAGAATGTCTTGAACCTGATCCGTTTTGATGTGTGCGGACCCTTTTGCACGACGTCTAACGGAAGAAGCAAGTACTTCCTGACCTTCATTGACGACCACAACCGCAAGTTGTGGATCTATTTCCTCAAAACAAAGGGAGAGGTCAAGGAGAAGCTCTTGGAGTCCGTTGCCATGGTAGAGCAGCAAACGTCCAAGAAGGTGAAGACACTCCAAAGTGACAATAGGGGTGAGTACAAGGCATGCAAGCCTTGGCTCAAGCATAATGGGATCCGCCACAAGCAAACCACCTGTTGCAACCCCCAAAGAAATGGCGTGGCCAAGAGGATGAACCAGACCCTACTCAGCATGGTGCGAAGCATGCTCTTCGACGCCAAGCTCCCACCTCGCTTTTGGGCTGAAGTTGCAACAACGGCCTGCTACCTCTTAAACCTCACACTAGCAACTGCCTTGCGGAAGTACGAAAAGGAGCAAGACAAACAGTTGAAGACCCCAAAAGAAGCATGGTCGGAAAAGAAAACCAATGCCTGTCATCTGAAGGTATTCGAGTCAACTACATGGGTGAAGATCCAGTCAGGAGAAGGTGGAGGCAAGCTGGATGCACGTTCCAAGAAGTGCGTCATGGTTGGGTACGACACGTCACACAAAGCCTACATGCTTTGGGACCAGGCAGCAGGCAAGCTCATGAGGATCCACAACGTTGTGTTTGACAAACGTACTCTTGAAAAGGGAGAGCTTCTCGACCCGATCCTCGCCCCCAAGGCGGGAGAGTGGATGGTATTGCTTGAGTTAGGAGACCAAGCACCCAACACCTGGCTCTCTTTGCTAGCAGGTGGTGGGAATGGGAGAGTAGCTGCATAGGATGACGCAACATCTGACATGGACGCAGATACTGAGGCATCTGGGGCTTCCAAGTTTAACTTGGAGTCTAACAACTCTTCTGACAACGATGACGATGACGACATACCACCACTTGTGGAAGCACCAGCACCAAATCAAAAAGCCGTACCAGCACCCCGGTGTAGTTTGCGACCAAAGAAAGCACCTTTGCGATATGAGAACGATTGGATAGACCTTAGTTGGTCATGCATAGCTCAAGAAGAGCCATCCACACTGGCGGAGGCGATGAGTGGCTCGGATGCGGGCAAGTGGAAGGAGGCAGTGGAAAACGAGCTCACGTCCATTGCTGAGAACTGCACATGGGTGCTGGTGGATGTACCTGACGAGTGAAGAAGATCCCACGCAGATCCCATGTGGTGGGATCCAAGTGGGTCCTCCGAGTGAAGAAGAAGCAAGACTACAAAATTGAAGAGTTCAAGGTGAGGGTAGTGGCAAAAGGGTTTTTTCAACGCCCAGGCTCTGAGTACAATAAGACGTTTGCGCCCGTTGTGACCTTTGCCTCTATCCACTCTCTCCTTGCCATCACAGCTGCAAAGAACCTGGAGATACACCAGATGGACCTCATGACAACTTTCCATTAGGGGAAGCTCAACAAGGAAGTGTTGATGGAAGTGCCCGAAGGAGTCAATGCTCCAGAGGGCAAGGTGAGCAAGTTGGTAAAAGCGCTCTACGGGCTCAACCAGGCCCCAAGGATATGGTACAAAGAGATGGACGGTTTCATGACCGGTCTCTCCTTCACGCATTGCCAAAATGACCCGAGCATGTACGTGCGTGATGATGGGAGTGGGCTCATGCTTGTTGCACTGTATGTGGATGATCTGATCATCTTCTCTTCTTCGGTTAAGCTGCTTGATGAGCTGAAGTCTGATCTCAGCAAAAGGTTCAAAAAGAAGGGCATGGGTCCTCTCGAGTACTACCTTGGGATCGCCATCCACCGCAACCGAGCAGCAGTCACCATCGAACTCAACCAAACCAAATACATCGATGAGGTAGTAAAGAGGTATCACATGAAAGACTACAAACCTGTCAGCACCCCAATGACAACCGATGCAAAGCTGAAGGCCTCAACATTGCCAAGTAATGAAGCAGAATGAAGGGAAATGCAAGATATCCCCTACCAGTCCGCTGTGGGTAGCATCATGTACGCCATGGTAGGTAGTCGTCTGGACATCTGCTTTGTTATGGGACAAGTGAGCAGGTTGTTGGCCAACCCATGGCCACAACATTGGCAAGAAGTCAAGCGCATCTTGCGCTACCTGCAGAAGACACATCACATGGGCCTCGTCCTTGGAGGCCAAGAAGGTACGGACCCCCTCTGCCTGAAGTGCTACACCAACGCCAACTCGGGAGGAAATCTTGATGACCGAAAATCAACCTCTGGATATGTGTGCATCTTGAATGGCGCTTCCATCTCATGGACTAGTAGGAAGCAAGATTGTGTTTCGGTGTCCATGGCTGAGGCAGAGTACGTTGTTTTGTCTGAGTTGTGCAAAGAGACTCATTGGCTGCGCAGCCTGCTTGGCAAAATGACAGTGCCAGAGAAGGATGCCACGGTTGTACATGTGGAGAACATGAACACAATCTCAATGGCTGAAGATGAGACCATCACCCGGCGAACGAAGCACATCGACATACGTTACCACAACTCACGTGACCTGGTCATAAAGAACGTGGTGGACTTGAAGCACTGAGGAACCAAAAGCATGCTTGCTCACTGCATGACCAAGCCGTTGGAGAGCGACTTGCACTATGCAGGCATTTTTGGATTTGGCATGAGGAGTGCAATAGAGGAAGCGTGATCCCTAAGGCATCGATGGAGCCCAGTGAGTGACTGGTGGACGGAGGTGCAAGGGAGAGATTTGTTGAGTGGTATGCACCTTGTCCACTACCTAGTTGGCTGGTTGCACGGAAAGACAAGGCATGCACTGCTCTATGGATTACGTCCCCTTGGTCTGTTCTGAGACAGGACAGGAATGCACTGCCCATAATGGGTATGTCCCTTGATATCATCATAGGAAACACAATATTGTGGCCTAATTGGGACAGGCGCCGGAGCTCATGGATCGCGAGCTCAAACCCCGCGACGGCCACATTTTTTCTTTGTGGCCCAAAATGGGACAGGAAGCTTCTAGGAATCTTGCTAAATCCTGGCTTGAGGATGACACTTGGCGGTCTTTGGACGCGTCAAGTAGGACTGTAGGCTGAGGTTGGTTCCCGCGGAGTCTCTATGAGCAGAAGCAATAGCAATGCTCTGCAAGAATAAAAGCATGTGCCCGACATGCATCGATTTATAGTTCTCGCCTTTGAGACTCCACACAGAGTGTCCAACCAAGGGTATACACTCAAGACCTTCATGAGGAATTTCTGAGGTTGGAAACCGAACGAACCTAAAGTGTGGATACCTCATTTGAGGGTGATATGTTATCTTGGTTGAAATACAAAGAGCGGTTGGCGGCCTCCCATGTCAGGACCCGTTTTTTGGACCGGTGTTATCCGGCGCATTGACACTAACAATGTAGTAGACAAGGGGTAGGAGTACAAGATGTCATGATGGAATCCGTGTGGTGCGGTCCCGACGTTGATCTGATTGTCTCTAGTGGTTTACGTCTTCTGTTTTGGGCGAATCTAGGACTGAGCGTGAGCTTTCTGGTCGCCTCACGCTATGTGAGCAGGCATTTAGAGACAGTCACTTTTGCAAAGGGAATACCACAATTTTGCATTAGTTTTTGAGCATGAACATGATCACAGCATTTATAGCGCTAGTCATGAACTTTCCAATGCACTGAACCGTGTGCAATTCGGCCAAGCAAAGCCTAAGTTGCGCATGCCAAAGCGCAGGTCTCACCCACCACAGAAGCCTGACGTCGCCACACGTTTTGGCGCATTCCTTCACGTGCGAAGCGCCTTTCCCAAGGCGCACATCCCATTGCATGTGCTATATGGGTCCCCTGCACTGTTTTCACGCACACACCCCACTTTTGAGTCGAGTTTGGCGATGGGGTGTGACGAGGTTCGAAACCTGTCCGCGGACCTGCAGTCACAGTTTTGACGAAGTCCCCGAGTAACAAAACGTAACACTGAGTTTCGGACAATGAACCATGATTTTGGCTAAGTCCCTCAGCAACAGCCTGCAAAACAGGATCCGGTGGATGATCCACCTGATCAGGTGGATTATCCACCGGACGCCCCGGCAGGCCTTCCGGAGCAATTTCTACAGATGGTCTTTTTGTACCTCCATCCGGTCGATTATCCACCGGATTTCGAGTCGCAGCCGGCTCCCAGAGCTGTGCACACCCCAACTTTGGAAGGCCGTATCTCCCTCGATACTTGTCCGATTCCAATGAAACAACATCCACCGTATTCAGCAACTCATAAAAGCTACGGGGCAATCATCCATTGTAGGATCCAAGCAATCCTTGAATCGCCAGATCCTCCGGCGCGGAGTTTCCACTTTCTGATGGCTCGTCCGCGCCTCTCGGTGCCGCACTTGGGCATACGAAGGGGCAATTTTTTAACACTCTTCCCCTTGCACCTGCCATGCCCGCTGCTCCTGCTTGCTCTCACTCATCTTCTGCTGTTCCCTCCAGCCCATCATAGCTGGTCATCCCAAGTCCGGCCATGCTCATCGCGTGCCGGTCCGCGGGTTGCGCTTTGGTCAAGCAATGCGCAAGCATGTTGTGCGTGCTGCAGTGCTGCAGCACCACCTGCCGCTTCTCGACCATGTCCCGTGCGTAGTTGTAATGCACGTCGATGGGCTTCGTCCTCCTGTGCTGCGTCAGGTTGTTGGTCAGCGAGATGGAGCCAATGTTGTCCTCTTGCACCACCGTAGGCTCCTTCTGCTGCACGCCCAGCTCCCCTAGCAACGTGCAGAGCCACACCGCCTCCTTGACGGCCTCGGCCAGCGCGATGTACTCAGCTTCCATTGTGGATATGGGGACGCAGTCATGCTTCCTGCTGCACCACGAGACCACTGCACCAGCGAGGAAGAACATGCAGCCGATGTGGACTTCCTCTTGTCCACATTCCCAGCGTAGTATGCATTCGTGTAGCAGACCAGACGCAAAGGGTCCGTCCGCCCTTTTCCGTCAAACCTCAGGCGCGCGTGCCGCGTTGCCTGCAGGTAGCGGAGGATGCGCTTGACCGCTTACCAGTGTAGTGGCCTTGGATCCGCCACGAGCTTGCTCACTTGGCCCACCGCGTAGGCCAGGTCCGGTCGATTCGCCACCATGGCGTACATGAGGCTTCCCATCGCCGATTGGTAGGGCACCCCTACAATATCCTCCCGCTCTTCTTTTGTTTGCGGCGCCATTTTCGCACTTAGTTTACAGGTTGTGGAGATTGGACTGCACAATGGTTTGCAGTCCTCCATGCCGTACCGCTTTAGCACCTCGGCCACGTATTTGGCCTGTCCCAGCTCAAGCGTGCGCGCCCTCTGGTTCCGCGTAATGCTCACCCTGAGGTAGAACTCCAGCTCCCTCATGTCTGACATCTTGAACCTGCTGCTTAGCTCCTCTTTCAGTTGTTGTAGGCTCGGCAGGTCTGAAGAGCACAAGATCAGATCGTCCACATAGTGTGCGACAATCTGATGGAGCTTCTTGTTGTGTCACACGCACACGCTGTGATCAACCTCACAATGCTTGAAGCCGAGTTGTGCCATGAAGCCGTCCATCTATTGGTACCAGCATTGGGGCGATTGTTTTAGCCCGCACAAGGACTTCTCCAGCTTACACACCTTACCCTCTGGCGCCTCCACCCCCACTGACACCTCCATGTAGATTTCCTTGTCGATGATGCCGTTGAGGAAGGCCGTCTTTACGTCCATCTGGTGGAGCTCTATGTCCTTCGTGGCTGCCGCCACAAGGATTGCCCGTATGCTTGTGAACTTGGCAACGGGGACAAACGTCTCATCGTAGTGCTCGCCCTTACGCTGTGCGTACCCCTTTGCCACAAGCCGAGCCTTGTACTTGTCAACCACACCTTCCTTTGTGAACTTGGTCTTGAAGACCCAGTTGGAGCCGATGACCTTGGCGTCTTTCGGCCTGTCAACCAGTTTCCACGTGTCATTCTGAGGAATGGACGCCAACTCAGACTTGATGGCGGTGTCCCACTGCTTCCCCTTGGGCCGCGCAAGCACCTCTTGCACGGTCGTTGGCTCCATTGATGCAGCCAGAATGCACCGCGTCATGCCGATCCATCGACCGGTGTCTGCGTCAAAATGCTTCCTCGCTCTCCGCTGCCTCCCGCTGCGACGCGACAGTTTTGGTGGCGTCTCGTCCCTCTACTGTGATCCTTCCGACTCTGTCCGCTCTGGTGAATCATTGACCAGATGGCTCCCCGAGGATCTCTCTCGCTTCGACAAAAACATTGACTGAATGGACGGCGCATCCGGAGTATTTTTCTCTGATGCCAGACGTGAACTCCGCAGGGAGTGCATGCTTCGGCACCCGCGGTGCCTCCTTCGACGGATCATTCCGCCGAATCTCCAGCCCAGCTTCATTGTCATCGGAGTCCTCCACGTCTACTGCTACACCTGCTGCACCACTGTGCTCCGACGCCGCATCATCGACCTCCGCGTCCGTCGGCTCCTCCTCGTAGTCAAGGAGCTGGAACCACTCCCTCTGTTTTGGAGTGTTCCCGACGCTCATGTTGTTGCTGCTGCAACTGAAGCTCTGATTCTCTTCAAACTTGACATCACGGCTGCGGATGATCTCTTGCGTTCGCGGGTCCCAGAGCCGATATGCCTTTTGCGTGCTCTCGTAGCCAAGGAACAAGCACGGCTTTGCCCGCGGTTCTAGCTTGCTGTCGCGTCGTTATGTCGCCTGCACCATCGCGTGCGCCTTGCACCCGAACACTGTTAGGTGTGCCACGTTTTGGCTTGCGCCCACTCCAAACCTCTTGCGGCGTCTTCCAGCCGTCCTTGCCCTTCAGCACTGCTGTTTGGGTGAGGTTGATGGTGTAGCTCGCCGTACGCACAGCCTTTGCCCAGAACCCTCGGGGCAACCCCGCATCTACAAGCATGGTCCACACCATGTTGAGCAACTCTGGTTTGCCCGCTCCGCCACTCCTTTGGACTGTGGCAAATACGGCGTAGTGGGTTCCCATTTGATGCCCTGTTGCTTCATCCACCCGCTGCAACCCATGTACTCTCCACCATTGTTGCTGCGTAGCGCTGTGACCTTTTGGCCAGTCTGCCTCTCTAACGCTGCGAAGTACTCCCTCAGCCGGTCTAGGACCTGGCCTTTCCGCTTCATGAAGTACACGTTGATTTTTCTGCTACTGTCGTCAATGAAGGTGACAAAGTATCTCAAGCCGCTGTTTGGCGGCGTTTTGAACGGTCCGCACACGTCGCTGTGCACGACCTTTAGCAGGACCTTCGCGCGAGTCTTGTACTCGTTGAATGGCTTGCGCCGTGCCTTATCCAAAATGCAAGGCTCGCACATTTTGTGCGCTGCTGCATCTGCTACTGCGTCTGCACCATTGATGATAAGGTCGCTCACCATGTCGTGCTTCGCCATCTCTTCAACGGTTGCGGGCGCCGAATGCCCCCACCGTTGGTGCCAGAGCTCCAAATCAGCGCTTCCTCCCTTGGCCATGTTGACGACGCGCTCCTGCGAATCTGCTACATTGGATGTCGCGGGGACTGCCTTGGTCTCCACGATGTAGAGACAGTACTTGCGCTTCGCCTCCAGCACGACCTCGTCGTCGCCGTTGATGTGCACCACTACGCCTATCTTGCAAAAGAGCACCTCATACCCTTTGTCCGTCAAGAGGCTGACACTCAGGATGTCAGCCAGGCTGGGGACGTGCTGCATATCACGAATTGTGCATAGCTCCTTCTTAACGCCCACCACGACTTCCACCTCCACGTCGCCTTGGCCGGCCGCTGGCTCGACTTTGTCATTCGCGACCACCATTGAATTGGAGGACTTCTTGTAAGTGACGAACTCCACCTTCTCGACTTGGGTGTGCTCCTCGGCCCTGGAATCGAGGCATCGCCTGTTGGCCTTCTTGAGGAAGTGGTTCTTGTTGCCGTTGAGGAGCAACCTGCCCTTGCTGTTTTTGCCGCCGGTCTTCGCCTCCTCCGGGCACTCACGGACCCAATGGCCCTCCTTGCCGCAATTGCGGCACGCACCTTTCTTGGCGCCCTTCTTGCCGCCGTCCTTTCCACCGCTTCCTCAGCCCCCGCTTCCGCCACCATGTGTTTTGGAGATTAGGGCCGATGAGGAAGACGAGGACTCCCCGCAGCTCCGTCGTTGCGCCTCGTTGCGGATGTACTCTGTGACCGCACCATAAGTGAGCTTGTCCTCTGACCACCCTCCGAGGACGGTGATGAGTGGACCCCAACTGTCAGGGGCCATGAGGAGGGCCATCGCCTACACCTGCGTGTCAATCTTCCACCCCACATTGTTGCATTGCGAGGTGAGTGACTCGATCTGCTTCATGGCGGAGATGACATCATCTCCCTCCTCTATTCTCACCGTGAGGAGCCGCTCTATCGCAAAGATTTTGTTCACAAGCGACTTGGATTATTGGATGGCGCAGAGGTTTTGCCAAGCTTCGACTGCGAGCTTGCAGCCTTGGAAGCAGCCCCAGTGAGACTCGGTTGTCCCAGACACTAGGAGCATGAGCGCCTTCGTGTTCTTCTTTTGGAAGGCCTGCTTCTCCGCGTCTGTAGCGGTCACCTCTGTGAGCATCTCCTTTCCCAACATGACGTCCAGCAGCCCTTTATGTGAGAGGTGCAGTTCGAACTGCCACCTCCATAGCCCAAAGCCCGGGCCGCCCGCATAATTCTGAATGGGCTGCGTCTCCTTCTATGCCATGTGCACAGGTGCTACTCCGACGAGTTCTCAGAACTTCACGGCGACGTCCAAGATGACGATCTTGTGCGCTTCGGAAGACGTGAACGTTGGAGGCATTCAGACCTGTGGGCCCATAATCCTTTTTCGGGATGGAATTCGTGTGGTGCGGTCCCGACATTGGTCTGAGTGTTTCTAGTGGCTTACGTCTTCTGTTTTGGACGAATCTGAGACTGAACGTGAGCTTTCTGGTCGCCTCATGCTATGTGAGCACGCATTTAGAGACAGTCACATTTGCGAAGGGAAGAACACAATTTTTCATTAGTTTTTGAGCATGAACATGATCACAACATTTATAGGGCTAGTCATAAGCTTTCCAACGCACCAAACCAAGCGTGATTCAGCCAAGCGAAGCTCAAGTTACGCGTGCCGAAGTGCAGGTCTCACCCACCACAGAAGCCTGACGTGCCACACGCCGGGCGCTTTCCTTCACGTGCGAAGCGCCTTTCCCAAGGCGCAGATCCCATTGCACATGCTGAATGGGTCCCCTGCACTGTTTTAACACACATCCCCCACTTTTGGGTCAATTTTGGTAATGGGGTGTGACGAGGTTCGAAACCTGTCCGCGGACCTGCAGTCAGAATTTCGACCAATTCCCCTAGTAACAAAACGTACTACAGAGTTTCGGACGCCGAGCCATGATTTTGACGAAGTCCCTCAGTAACAACCTGCACTCAAGGATCCGGTGGATGATCCACCTGATCAGGTGGATTATCCCCCGGACGCCTCGGCAGGCCTTCCGGAGCAATTTATCCAAATGGTGTTTTTGTTACTCAATCCGGTCGATTATCCACCGGATTCCAAGTCTCAGCTGGCTCCTAGAGCCGCTGCGCACACCCCAACTTTGGAAGGCCATATCTCCATGGATACTTGTCCGATTCCGGCAAAACAACTTCCACCAGATTTAACAACTCGTAAAATTTACATGGCAATCATCTATTTGAGGATCCAAGCAATCCAAGAGTCGCCAGATCCGCCGGCACGGGGTTTCCATTTTCTGGCGGCTCGTCGGTGCCTCCCGGCGCCGCACTTGGGCATGCAGAGGGGTAACTTTTCAACACAAGAAACCGGTGATGCTACTATGGGGCTGATAAAGTTACAAAATGGTACCTTCATGACTGGATGGAGGAGCTTCTCACTGTTTTTCTTAAACAAGGACATGGTTCAAAAGCTTGGTTTGCGAAGTGAATTGGGGGTTTCTTGTCTGAAAACCTGTCAACGGGCGAATGCAGATCCATGGACTTTGCAAGCTACTCTGACTGCAGAAAAGAGATGTGTGCAACGTAATGGTCTAGAGAACGTGCCTAATAAGCAACCTAAAAGTCATCCTTGGGTGATTTTTCTTGTACTGACACAATTCACAGGTAGATTGGAGTAGTAGAGCAGTCTACGTTAGCTTTTATGGCAGAAGAAATGATCTATCTCTAAATGTGGCGAGACGGTGTTTGTGGAGTGGAGCACAAGCGTGGCTTAACCACATGGAAATAGGGGAAGTAGAATAAATCATAGCGACATTCGTGGATGTATCGACCTTGGCACCTGACAAGTTGACAGCAATTCTCCAAGGAGTTCACATCCATCAACAAGGAGTTTCAAGGGTTCTTTTATCCCAAAAACAGGCTTTGAGATTTTCTTCTGCAATGTTGCATCAAACACTAGGTAGAATTGAACTTGTGCATAGTTCCCTTCACCAATGGTCAAGAGAACTATGAATTTCACTGTCAATGCGCCGGACAACAACAGTCTAGAAAACGGGCCCCGACATGGGACGCCGCCAACCGATCTTGGTGTTGCAACTAAGATAACATATCACCCTTGAACAAGTAATCAACACTTAAGGTTCCTTCGGTTTGCAACCTCACGAAGTTCGCATGATGGTCTTTAGTGTCTACCCTTGGTTGGACACTTTGTGAGGAGTCTGAAAGGCAAGAACTGTAAATGGATGCATGCACGGCACATGCTTTTATACTTGCAAAGCATTGTTAATGCCTCTACTCATAGTGGCTCCACATGAACCAACCTCAGCCTACAGTCCTACTTGGCGCGTCCTAAGACCGCCAAGTGTCATCCCCAAGCCAGGCTCTAGCAAGCTTCCTAGAAGCCTCCTATCCCATTTTGGGCCACAAAGAAAATTGTGAAATCGCAGAGTCTGAGCCTGCGACCCTTGAGCTCCGGTGCCTTTTCCCACTAGGCTACAAATGTGTGTTTCCAATGATGATCTCCAGGGGACATACCCATTTTGGGCAGTGCATTCTTGGCCTATTTCAGAACAGACCAAGGGGACGTACTCCATAGAGCAGTGCGTGCCTTGTCTTTCCGTGCAGCCAGCCAGCCAGCCAGCTAGCCAGTGGACAAGGTGCATACCATTGAACAAATCTCTCCCTTCACCTGTGTCCATCTGGCGTTCACTGGGGTCCATCAATGCCTTGTGGCTCACCCTTCCTCTGCCGCACTCCTCATGCCAAAACCATGAACATCTACATAGTGCAAGTCGCTCTCTTGTGGCTTGGTCATGCAATTAGCAAGCATGCTCTTGGTTCCGCAGTGCTGCAAGTCAACCACGTTCTTCATGACCAGGTCACGTGAGTAGTGGTAACGTATGTTGATGTGATTTGTTCGTCGAGAGATAACTTCATCTTTAGCCATCAAGATGGTACTCGTGTTTTCCACATATATGACCATGGCATCCTGCTTTGGCACTTTCATTTTTCCAAGCAAGCTACGCATCCACTGATTCTCCTTGCATAACTCAGATAGAGTAACATACTGTGCCTCAACTGTGGGCACGGAAACACAATCATGCTTCCTGCTGGCCCATGAGACGGCAGTGCCATTCAAGATGCACACGTATCCAGAGGTGGATTTTTGACCGTCAAGATTTCTTCCCTAGTCGGCGTCACTGTAGCATTTGAGACGGAGGGGGTTCGTATCTTCTTGGCCTTCGAGGACGAGGCCCATGTCACATTTCTTCTATAGGTAGCACAAGATACGCTGGACTACCTGCTAATGCTGGGGCCCTGGGTGGGGTACAAACCTGCTCACTTGTCGCACAGCATATCAGATATCCAAACAAGTCCCTACCATGGCGTACATGATGCTAACCATGACGGACTGGTAGGGGATGTCTTGCATCTCCCTTCACTCTGCTTCATTGCTTGACAAAACGGAGGCTTTCAGTTTTTGCATCGGTCATCATTGGGGTGCCAACAGGTTTGCAGTCTTCCATGTGGCTGTTCATCATCTCCGCCACTGTGGATGGCTCTCCCTGCGCCATGCACGACCAGCTAAAGCCAGTTCAATCATCCTCATACTATAAACTTGCCTTCTTTGGTCACAAATTGTGCCGGGGTGTTGGTGCAACTTCCTCTTTTGTTGCTGGCGCTACCACGGGTGGTGGTGTGTCGGCGTCGTTGTCAAAAGAGTCATCAAACTCTGAGTCAGACTAAGAAGCCCCTGACGCCTCAGTATCTGCGCCCATGTCAGATGCTATGTCATCTTGCGTAGCTGCTCTCCCATTCCCACCACCTGCTGGGAAAGCGAGCTCATTGTTGGGTGCTTGGTCTCTGGACTCAAGCAACACTATCCAGTCTCCCGCCTTGGGAGCGAGGATCGGGTCCAGCAGCTCTCCCTTTTCAAGGGTGCGTTCGTCAAACACAACGTCGTGGCTCCTCACGAGCTTGCCTCTTGCCTGGTCCCAAAGACGATAGGCTTTGTGTGACGTGTCGTACCCAACCATGACGCACTTTTTTTGACGTGCGTCCAGCTTGCCTCCACTTCTCTCGACTAGATCTTCACCCATGTAGCTGACCAGAACACCTTCAGATGAGAGGCATTGGGTTTCATTCCTGACCATGCTCCTTGTGGGGTCTTCAGCTACGTGTCATGCTCCTTTCTACAAGGTATTGTTGGTTTGAGGTTCAAGAGGTAGCAGGCCGTTGTTGCAGCTTCAACCCAAAAACGAGGTGGGAGCTTGGTGTCGAAGAGTATGCTTTGCACGATGCCGAGTAGGGTTTGGTTCATCCTCTTGGCCTCGCCATTGCTTTGGGGATTACAAGGGGTGGATTGCTCATGGTGGATGCCATGATGCTTGAGCCAAGGCTTGCATTCCTCATACTCACCCCCGTTGTCACTTTGGAGCGTCTTCATCTTCTTGGACATTTGCCACTATATCATGGCGACAAACTCCAGGAGCTTCTCCTTGACCTCACCCTTTGATTTGAGGAAGTGGATCCACAACTTGTGACTGAAGTCGTCGATGAAGGTCAGGAATCACTTGCTTCCTCCATTAAACGTCGTGCAAAAGGGTCCGCACACGTCACTGTGGATCAGGACAAAGATACTCTTGGCTCGTTGACCCCCTCTCCCAAACGGCTTCTTCTTTGCCTTTTCTTGGAGGCATGGTTCACACAACGTACACCCTCTCCATGCCTCATGGTGCACCCTTCCATTCCGCGGACTACCTCTTTCTCTTGCATCTTCTGTAGCATGCTATTAGCCACGTGGCCAAATCGCCGATACCACAGCTCAAAGTTAGTATCCTTGGTTGATGTGGCGGCCGCAGTGGTCGCGGGCGGTGCATCCTTAGGCTTCTGTGTTGCTGTCTTGGTGGTACATGCCAGTCTCTCAACCGATGCCTTGGTGACTCTAGTTTGAATCATGTAGAGGCCGTCGACTCTGGGAACTTGAACCATGTCTTTGGTGTACAATATTTTGATGTCCTAGTTTTTTTGGGCCACCGTTTCCTCGTTGGTGAACACCACTGTCATGTTGTTGTCGGTGATTTGTGATACCGACAGGAAGTTTGTTGCAAAGGAGGGAATGTACACCACCTTTTCAAGGTTGACAGCCTTCTCCGCACCGTTCACGTTGAACGTGATCACCTTGTCCCTTTTTCCTATGGCTTGGACGACGCCACCGTTTGCACACTTGATGCGCATGTCATTATTGGCCATGGAGACAAATCCACCCTTCTCTGTTGAGGAGTGGTGGTTGGTGCCTGAGTCAAGGGCAAATTCCCTGGGCCTAAGGAGTACTGTCCTCTTCGTAGGAACCCCCTTAGCCATCATGTTTGTGAACTCCTTCCTATCCCACCTTTGTTCCCGTCTTCTTTTCTAGGACTACGGCAGTCCCTAGCCCAGTGTCCTGCCTTGCCACAGTTGTGATAGTTGCCGGGCTTCTTGGAAATCTTCCCACCACCATTGCCTTTCCCTCCACCGCTACCGCTTCCGCTATTGCCTTGACTGGAGTGAGAGCTTGCACCTTGTCCACCAAAGCGAGAGGCATAGGCCAAGATGTTACCCTCACTGCCACTGCGTCGCACGGAATCGTTGCGGACGTATTTGGGGACAGCCTCATACGTCAGATCTGCCTCCTTCTAGCCGCCAAATACGGTGATCAAGGACCCCCAACTTTCCGGCAGTGCCATAAGAAGGATCATGGCACGCTTCCAAGACCGACTGATGCATGGTCTTGCAAGGCGCACAGGTACAACAGTGACATAAACATCGGACGGCCCCATCTACTCCATTGGCTCCATCGGCTTCTTCAGGTAGGGTGCACGCACGTGGTAGACTAGGGGACAAGAAATAGCTCTTTCGGTGTTGGACAAGACCCCCGAGCCCCAACAAGATAAAGCTCTGCCCCTTTTTAGAAGGTGTATGACCCAGAGCCTGGTTTTCTCATGACGAAAGCATCGCTTTAGGCGATCATCGGCAGTAGGGGTATGCAACGGAAACAGCTGCACCTTTGACAACGGTCGCAGTCAGTGACCTCATCAGCCTCATTGGCCTTAATGAACCAGAGTAGCAGCAAAGCAGAGAAGATGAGAAACCACCAGAAAATGGGGAACTTGACTCAAGCCTGCCTCAAGGCGGGTATGTCAAAATTCACGGGGACAGGTTTTTCCTTGTCAAAATGGCACTTTGACATTGTCATGAACGTGCGTGGCTACCTCGACATCCTAAAAGGGACCGTGATAGCACCTGCCAATGCAAAATTGACTATGCATGCGGCTGACCTTGGAGCATAGACGATGAAGAACAACATGGCTCTCGCCATTCTTGTGACGTTCATCAACGAGACTCAACACTCCCACATCACAGAGTACACGTTAGCTGCCAAGGCCTATGCAAAACTCTTACGCGTGCATCAATCTAACACCCTAGCAAACCGACTCGTCATCTTTCAAATGCGCCGGATAGTAACAGTGTAGAAAACGGGTCCCAACATGGGAGGCCGCCAACCGCTCTTGGTATTGCAACCAAGATAGCATATCACTCTCGAATGAGGGATCCACACTTTAGGTTCATTTGGTTTGTAACCTCATGAAGTCTGCATGAAGTTCTTTAGTGTCTACCCTTGGTTGGACACTCTGTGAGGAGTCTCAAAGGCAATAAATGTAAATGGATGCATGCAGGGCACATGCTTTTATACTTGCAAAGCGTTGCTAATGCTTCTGCTCATAGTGGCTCCACAGGAACCAACCTCAGCCTACTNCGTCCTAAGACCGCCAAGTGTCATCCTCAAGCCAGGCTCTAGTACGCTTCCTAGAAGCTTCCTATCCTATGTTGGGCCACAAAGAACAATGTGGCCGTCGCTTCGTTTGAGCCCGCGACCCTTGAGCTCCGGCGCTTGTTCCAACTAGGCTACAAAGGTGTGTTTCATAAGATGATCTCCAGGGGACATACCCATTTTTGGCAGTGCATTCTTGGCCTATTTCAGAACAGACCAAGGGGACGTACTCCATAGAGAAATGCATGCCTTGTCTTTCCGTGCAGCCAGCCAGCCAGTTTCCTAGCCAGTGGACAAGGTGCATACCATTCAACATCCACATCATCATACGTGACACCTGTACTTCTTTCCAAAAAGGAAAACATGGAAGATGTGGATTATTGAGCATGAAACAACATCATCATCAAGAACCGCTACCCTATTCTGGGAACATATGAACTTTTTGAACAAATCCACGAGACGAGAAATTTCACCAAAATTGGCATACGCATCGACTATCATTGAATCCATTTGCTTGAAAAGGAAACCAAGAAGAAGGTGTCCCATACTAGATATGGGCACTTTGAGTTCACAGTCATGTTGTTTGGACTCACAAATTATTTTGAAAATTGTTTATGGTGGTGATGAATAACATCTTCCGGCCGTACCTTGACAAATCCGGTGTCGCATATCTCGATAACATCCCATCATACAACCGCACCCCAGAGGAGCATAATGGAAATCTCTGAAACGTTCTTAAGACTTTACAAAGAGAAAAATTCTATGGGATGTTGTCAAAGTGCAACTTTGGTTGCCGTTCAATCAAGCTCCTGGACAACATCATCGACTGTAGACGGATCACCGTGGACACAAAGAAAGTGGAGGCAATCGCTGATTGGCCGACGCCAACCAGTTCTTGGAATGTACATGTGTTTTTGAAACTATTACCATTAACTTACAAAGGAATACACTGTGATTTCAATGCCTCTCCTCGATCTCAGTTGGAAAACTACTGACTATAGTGGGGTGCGGGGGGCAGGACACCGGAAGAGTTTTACTCTTTGAGAAATTCTGTGACCTTGATGCCGACCCTGCTATCAAAAAATCCAATGGTGGACCATGTCATTGCCACAAACCCATCCAATTGAGCAATTGGAGCCATTTTCCTCCAAAACAGCGGCGGTGGAGAACAACCGGCCGCTTATGTGTTACAAAAGCAACATAGACTAGAGCTATGTGGTGCATGAGAAGTAAATGTTGGCGGTCGTGCATGCAATTAAGAGGCAGTGGTGCTATCTGGAATGCTGATGATGTGTCATCCACATCAACCATGACGCACTCATCTGAAAGCTCAGATGAATAATAGCCATGAAAAAACTTGATGGACGGAGTTTCTCGAGTCCAAAATCAACTACGACACTGATTACGGATTTGGAAACACAAATCCTGCATATACTCAAAGTTGGCGGCCAGGCTTGATGGACGAGATGAACATATTCCTTGTCAAACACTATATGTACCTTGTAAGAATGTTTTAAAAGGTTGGAAGGATTTTGGCGGGTACGAGAAAACTAGGTTCTGGTTTGACGATCCCTACTGGTAATGGTGATTCATCTGCAAAGTCGCTATACCATTGAATGAAGAATTACAATGGATGCTATTGGAGGAATGCAAAGACAACAGTCTAGGTGGATACTTTGTCAACAAAAATATGCTGAAAAAGCTGGCGTGTGACCGAATGCAGACCGACGTGGCAGCATCATGCAAATCATGCGAGACCCGTCAATGGTTGAAATCTTGGTGCACAAGGCCACCAAGATCATTCCATCCACTCCCACTCCCAACAGAGCCATAATTTAACATCAACATGGACTTCGTGACCTGAATACCTATCATTATGGAGGGATATGACACCATCCTCATAGTGGTGGACATGTCTTCCAAAAATGTATCATTTTTGTCCTGACAACAGCCACCATCATCATAGGGGGAGCAACAAGACTGCTTCTAAATCAGATTGCATGAATGCACGGATTACCATGTATCATCACTAGCCGTTTTTGGTGCAAACTGATGATGTGTTATGGTAGTCAGATCTAGGTATCAACAAAATCCCATCCTGAAACCAACAGGGAAACTGAGCAGACCAATGAGATACTCGAACATCTCCTCCGCATGTAAAGCGAGCCTCAATGCACCAATCGGGAAGCAAAACTGCTGTCTGCCAAACTCACAAAAAACTCAGGGAATTCTAGCGCAATGAGCCATTATTGTTTGAAGTGGTTTATGGAAAACCCTCTGCCACAGTGGCAGCCCTACAAAGACAGTGCAGCATTCCCACTGTTGACATCCACCACTAGGACTTCTCCAGCATCTAGAGGAAATACGCAAGATCCTTCCAAAGATGCAACCAGTGATGCAGCAAGCAACGGACCTCATTGTAACGGCAACTTATTCAGTGATGACAATCACATCCTACTCAGCTTGGCATGTTGAAAGCAGGATGAAGCCATCAGTAGAATCATGCACCAACATTGTTAAAAAAGAGTCATACATAATATTCTTTAATTCTAGCTACCGGGTACATCGTTAACCACATTTGTTGAATTGTGCAAGTATGCTAGTAAAAGTGAAAGTAAATGCTTGAGGTGCTTCTAGTCTTTATGCTTGTGCGTTCATGTCAGTGGGTGGTGCTTCTCCATCTGTGCTGGTGATCTCAGTGGTACAGAAATCACCAATGCCAACCAGGTAAGCATGTCATGCTTTGTCCACATATGGTTAGACGGTCAGGACACACCGCTGATACGTTGATGTTCTTGTGCCATGGATTTGGAAGATGGAGATGACTTGTCATCGTGATCTCCATCCGTCGATGAACCTCCTGTCCATCACGATCCAGCCGTTCATCTTCTATTGCCTGGTCTGTCTTCGTTCTTGTGGCCTACACGCATGGACTTGAGCTGGTTTGCCAAGTCCTCGTTCTTTCACGTGACCTTTGTCCATGTCGGAGGATTTGGTCTGGCATTTCCAACATGGTAAACATCAAGTTACGTTGATATAACTTTGCGAAGCTCAAATCCCAATGGTTGGGCCTGTTTGAGATCAAGTGAACGCAAAAACCAGTTTTTTGCTCAACTTTCCCTACCTGACAACATCGTGACCCATCCGGTATTTCACGTCAACAAGCTCAAGCACTACCGGGACCCCATGAAGAGATTCCCCAACAGGAACGTCGCTCCTCCACCTTCAATCCAAGTGGAAAGCCATATTGGGCACGTGATCGAGGAAATCCTTGGACATCAATGTTGTGGGAAGTTGACCAACTATCTGGTCAAGTGGCAGGACTACAACACCACGCACAACTGGGAGCCCTATGAAAATGTCTGAGACGTCAATCATCTGATCGACGGCTACCATAGCCATCACCAGCATACATCTGATAACGTGCTGGGACATCGCGATTAAGGGGGGGGGGGGGTGTTGCGTCCCAGATGTACACGAGTCCATAAACTTTGTATGTGAGTATTTTCATTATTACGTTTGTAGCTCACCGCGGATTGTCCTTAGGACTTCTACACCATTCAGCCGAGGTCATTCTGCCCACCTGTCCCGACATCCCGTATTTCATTCCAAAAGCTTCTGACACATTGGATGGATTCATAGAATGATCGACAGAAGTGTCTCAAACCGTATCAATGTTTTGATTGTGTTCAGTTGACTTCTCGATGGCGCTAGAATTTCATGAATTCATGCCTTGATATTATTGAAACCCTTGTGAATTCTCGGCAAAGTTTCTTGAAGCGACCAATCACGACTTGGCGACGCACGCATCACTCAATTCGAGCGGCCAAGACCCAACATATACTTCAATGTGTTTCTTGCTATTGCATACATGTGCTCAACATGTTCGGTACTTTCTACTGAACTACAATCACTTCTATCCAACCATCTCAATTCCTCCAATTGTCTACAGTTATGTAACTCATCCTCAAGAATCATCCAAATTCTGCTCGGCGAAACACATCATAAAGTTACATAGTTGTAATGGGTTGTGTCTCCAGCTCCTGCATGGAGGTCATCATCAACGTTCGCATGATCGCGTTTGGAGCTTGCTGGAGGGATTTTCCCCTCCTCGTCACTCTAGGGATAATCATAATCAATGACTAGAGCAGAGAAAATTGAATGTTTCATGTCTCTTGAGGCCCAGTTTGGTTTTTACATTGTCCCCCTTGATCTCAGTCCCAAACAAGGGGGTTGTACCCCAAACTCATGAGTGCGCACGAGTTTTCTGTCTTCAAACTCATGTTTATCTTTGACGTGCTGGTGCAGAATTGTCACATGCAAGATACGCTGTCGATTTAATGCCATTTTTTCTCCTGCTCACATTTCTTTCTTCCTTTCCCTCTCCCCTCATCTCGCTCACCTTGTGAGGTGAGGATGGAAGGACAAGGACAAGGGCTCAAGGCCATTGACCTCGGCCATCGATGCCTCACGGCCTCCTAGTTGCCAAGTAATCGACAAGATTGATTGGTGGCCAGCATGTGGCCGGCCAATACACCAGCCGGTCACCTCACCGGCTGCCGGCCTTCCAACGGGCCAACAACCAACTGGCTGGCAGCAAGTAATGGGCTGGCCGCCGGCCAGCCCTTGCCATGGCAAGGGCTGGCCGGCGGGGTCCAAACACCCCTTGCTTCCGTGAGGAGGAAGGGTTGATCTGGCCCTCCCGCTAAATTCATCCCCACTTATTATGAACCGTCCCGGTTCATGACCATCAAGTAGGAGTGCCAGATAGTGTGTCGTCAACATTGTTAAAGAAAATGAATAATCTCAATTACCGGTTTAAAATGAACACACGCATGGAAATTTGACCTAAGCTGGAAGTTTTTGGTCATACGGCTGGTGGCCTCCCCCTTTTAGGCTAGATCGTTTGTGGAGCAACCATGTAAGGCGACCCCAACCTCCTATGGTCGCTGTTCATGAATACCACCCATGGAGAATGTTGTTTACTATTGTTGTGTCCGAATAGTGTCCCCGTCGTGCATCAATCTATGCAAGCTGCCAGCTCGCACGGGTACTTTTTGACAACCCCTGTGGGCAAGTGAGAATCAGGCACCCTTAAGTTTTGTTCAGGTCCACAACTGACCCAATGAACAAGGTCTTCCTAACAACCGGTGACTGAAGTCTATGTTTTGGGTGATGGAGTAGTTGAAGGATCATGTATTGACTGACGACAGAAAGGACTACTGGTGGTGGCTGAATGGTTCATTGTGCAATGTATGGAGCCTGTAGGCTCACATGCATCTTCATACTTCACGAAATCAACAATCGGCATGCAACTGGCCTGATGTGTGCAGTGATTGGAAACAACCCAATCCACTTTGGTAGAAGTTTATGTACCCCTAGCGACTTCAGCCAGAGGTTCTTAGTGCCAAGCAGCAACTTGTCCCTGATATCGAACAAGATCTCATAATGAAAATTATCAGCGTATACCTTTTTTCCTTATCAAGCCGCTTGAAGGTGACATTTTGTCTCCTGTGACAAGGATTCTATGTGCCCGGGAAAGATTTTAGTAGAGGAAACATGTCCTTTAGTACTTCCCACCCTTCATAAATGAAAAGGGTACCACAGGATGTTGACCACTATTCAACATGAACAACATGGAATGAGTGGACCCGTTCACGGAGTTGTTCATCCCAAACTCTATCGGTGCTAGCAAGTCTTCCAAGTCAACGTATGTTTGGAGCATCTGCTCTAAAGTGCAATTCAAGTGCTCTATTTGTCCGTTGATTTGATGGTGAAATCTTGACAATATGAGACTCACTGCCTAGGTACTCATGCATGATTTACCAGAACATACTAGTAAAGTCTCTGCCTTGATTAGAGAGTGCACAACGGAAATCCATGGCAATTCACGACACCTTCAAAGAAGAAACAAGCCGTCTCCTTGACGTTCACAACAGTGGTTTTTGGAATGAAACATGTCATCTTTGTGAGAATATCCACAACAAATGATATTGTATTGTGGCCATGGTTCATGCCAAGAAGACCAACAATGAATTCCATGCCGATGCACTCCCATGGAGTCCCATGGATGGGAAGATGTTGGTGGAATGGAGCAGACATTTTGTTACTTGCCTTGTTCTAGAGTCATGGAATACTCATGGACATGGACACTCTATCCTAGCCGGCAATAGCTTTCTGAGAGTATCTTTCCAGTCTTTTGAGGCCCTTCATGACCTGCCACTAGAGGTTCCTGAAACTGGACAATAACATTTGCTGGAAGGTCTCCCGAGTCCGATACGACAACTTATTCTCCATGGTAGTAGATTCTTGCGACCTCCACCAATCTATGCTTGTACAGATTTTGAGATTTTTCAAACAAAGAATCCATATAGTATTCCATCAAGACCATGTTCAAAAAACCATTCTAGTGGATTATGTCTTCAGGTGGTTGTCCCAGGGGTGTAGGGCATATGGTGTTTGCATAGCAGCTTTTGCAATAGCCATAAAATACCCACTGACTCTATTCGTTGCTTCAATTTCCACAAAAATTAGGTTTAGTGGATCGGCTATGTTCATGAGTCTTGGCCGATGTTTCCATGTGAAAGTGAATGTGCTCAGGTATCCGCTCTAACGTGCATGTTGTTATGATAAGTTGGATTTCCATTGGAAAAGAACTAATGTGTTTTGGTTGGCCAAGGCCATCACTCCTCCCTTAGTTCCATCAAGGTAGCAACACCACATCTTGAAATCGTTCAACATCACAAGGTGCTCTTGATCTCCAATCATGTACCACATCTTTGCAGGGATGAGCTTTTGGCTCTCACACGCATCCGTATCCGTGTCCGCCCACTATGCCAACAATGTAACAAAAAATTCAGGCTCATCTTGTGCAAACTTACACTTGGTCACTTTTGCAAAGAATGTTTTTTGTCAAAGGATTGCCAGGAATTCGCAAGGACATTCTATATTCTCTTCTATTTATTTGGAGAATAAGGCATTTCATCCAGGTAAACCAAGACAAAATGGTTGAGTTTCTCGACAAACATTTGGTTCATTTGTCCCTCAGAGGTTGCCAGGGCCTTCATTAGCCCAAAGCACAAAAGTTGGAACCAATAATGTCCCATGTGCGTTCGAAATAATATTTTGGGTACATCATATTCTGTGATGTGCATTTAATGGTATCCATGAGATAATTCCACGAATGAAAAGACTTTTACCCCTTGTAGTTGGTCAAACAGGTTTTGATTCTACGGTTAGGGGAATAAAATTTTCATGGTCAACTTGTTCAACACCCGATAAGTCCATGCACATATGTAAGCCACCATCCTTTTCACTCGCAAAAGGATCACTACAGAGTACGACAAGCAAATCCGCTCCATCCACCTTTTACAAGTTCCTTTTTCATTTTGTGTTTGGCCTCTCACCTTTCTACCATACTAAGGAAATACATGGGTATAAACAGAGGATTCATCTCCAGTTGTAGTCTAATCATTTTGCCTATGTGTCATTTTGATGGGAGCCCGGCTGGTGGGTTGTGGAATACATTCAAGAACTCCATGAGTAGAGATCATAACTCTTATAGCGCGTCTTCCTTCATGATATCCTCCACTTTCTATAGTGATCCAAAAGGGATTAACATCCTTTTTTAGTACGCCTCGACTTGCATTGTAGACAAGCTGGCATAGACTTTAACTCGGGTTGGTGACAATTTCGTACTTGGAATCAACGTAGAAAATGTTGTCTCTTTTAGAGGATCAAGTGCTTTGAATTTCTCTCTTTGTAGAACTTTGAGAACTTTTTGGAGATGTCCATTGTGCTCCTCTGGGGTGTGGCTATACGACAAAATGTTGTCAAGATGTACCACAAAAAATCATTGAGGTATGGGCAGAAAATTTTATTCATCGCCACCATGATTGTCATTGGGGCATTTGTGAGTCCAAACGACATGACCGTGAACTTGAAATTCCCGTAGTGATTTTGGAATGCCGTCTTCTTGATGTCAGCATATACCACGTATATCTGGTGATAACCAATGCGTAGGTCAATTTTGGTCAAAATTATACCTCCTCGGAGCTGGTCAGAAAGTTTGTCGGCTCAGGGGAGGGGGTAGCGGTTCTTGATAGTAGCGCCGTTCAACACCTGGTAGTCCATGCACATCCGCATTTTTCCTGTTTTATTTTTCACTACAGACAAGGGTGTGGCGTATGGTGACGTAGAGGGGCGTATGAATCCTTGGCTGAACATCTCGTCGAGTTGTTTTTTCAACTTAGTCAGCTCATGGTCGCTCATCCTGTAGGCTCCTTGCACTGTGGGTTGGCTTTCCAGCTTCATTTTGATGCGATGGTCAATGTCGCATTGAGGTGGTAAGGTCTTGGGAAGTTTATTGGGGAAGATGTCCGCAAACTCTCCACTGAGAGGCGCGGACTCCCTGGGATTCATAACGAACGTTTTTTTTGGTGACGAGGCAAATGAGGGTGATAAGGCTGATAAGTCCGCTGCTGCCACTTCCCCTTCCCGCATTAGCTCGAGGTGTACAAGCCACATTCAAGCCCCTCCTTGTAAACAGTGCTTGACCATGTTGAGCGGTATAAGTTGCCCATTTTTTTGCTTTTTGGTCGTTGCTTTCTCCTCTACTTCTTCCAACTGTGCTACTTCCACTACGGTCTTCCGTCCCACACATAGAAGTTGCCACTTGGCACTGTTGACCTCCACGTAGACATCGCCACTATTTGAATCGATTTGTGTATTGTGCTGGTATAAGAAATCGCATTCGAGGATGATTTTGTGATCGCTCATTGGACAACCTCCAGAACGTTACATCCCGTAAGTCTCCCACTTGCATTCATAGTGGTTCTCGGAGTCTCCGTATCTGCAATCTTCCATCAATGGTTTTTCCTTCGAACACCCCTGTTTCGGTATGAAAAACCCAGCTTTTGAACCTTATCGTTACTTACAAAGTTATGCGAGGCCCCTCCATCCAATGGTGTTGGTACCGTTCAGCAACTCTTGGAACCTCCGGGTTGGACTTTTTGCAGTATCACCGATCGGTCTTCCTCGTACCCCTTGTTGAACTTAGCAATACCAGAAACCCCTCTGTGGTGTCGTAAACCATTTAGATGGGCAATCGTTTGGCACAAACTGCTCCTATCTGACAAGATTCACGCCTTCTACTTCCACCCTTTGCCGTTTCCTGACTCATTCTTCTACGACGTCTTCCCCTTTTGGGCTTGTTGCTTCCTTCGGCAATTGCAAGCGATATGCCCGACTTATTCATAGCTACAGTAGGTATATGTATCTCTGTGGTCAACGGCATCTACTAGCTAGAAAGTAGTCAAAATCGCAGGTTGGGGCAGTTGCGTTGTTAATGCAGTGTGCGGGCTTCCACGCTCGTTGCTTAGTCTACTGGCCCCTCACTCTGCCGTTCTAGATTCTAAGTTTGAGTGCTCTTGGTTTGTTACTCAGAACTTTGCGCGCTATTGTTAGAAAGCAGCTGAAAACTGGAAGTGACTGATAAAGAAACAAGAATGAGACACAATGAGAGACCACTCCAAGAACTAGCCTCCCCCAAGCTTTGTAGGACTTGTTACACAGTTCACCAGCCAATCAGAGAATAACTCCATTTTCAGGCAGGCAGGTTTTCTCGGTGAGCCCTGGCAGACGGCAGATAGCCCAATCCCTGGCGTCAACCGTTTTGCCTAAAAACTGGACCATACTACAATACATATACTTCAAACGCAGTCGTGTGGATAGAATCAGCTAGAAAAGTAGCACTAGAGAGTTATGGCTGCCTAAACCCAGGCTTCGTCTATGCTATTTCCCGGTACCATACAGTGCTAGAATATCATGAAACGTGGATCCTAGGCATGACATAGCGCGGGGAATGCAACAGTGCAGTCAGACATGGTGCTAGACTTGTGCAGGCAGCATATGCAGCGACAATGCCTGCCGTAGGGATCAATGCCGAGGATATCAGCCGATGGAGCTGAGCACAAAGGATTGAGGAGGCTATAGCAAACTGTGTGTAGAACTCAGCGTGCATCGGCTCCACCGGAAAACACTCCATCAGAGTCGCGTCTCAGTGTCAGTCATCTGCACGCTGATGTACACAAGCCGGGAGGACACAACAGTGTACAAGTGAGAGATGTGAGACAAAAACCAACATTCCCCCATGACTCACAGGCGCAATGCACATGGATGGGCAAAGAGCACAGAGACCAAGCAGACAGGGAGAGAGAGAACCTCACGGACGCACACCGACTGCACTCACAGCCTTCTTGAATGAGTCACGCTACAGTGCCTTGGTCACAAAATCGGCAAATTGGCGTTCTGCCTCAACCCACACAATGTTGATGCTGCAGTCATGCAACAACAAATGCACATAGTGATACGCGACATTGATGTGCTTTGTGCAAGTGTGATGGACGCTGTCATTGTCATTGATGGCCACGGAACTTTCATTCTCACCGTACAATGTGATGGATGGGACTGACTGACGCAACTCGGACAATAGGCGGCGTAGCCACACGCTCTCACAAGCGCTAAAATCAAGGGCCACATACTAGCCACAACAGTGCTATGCACAATGCAACCTTGCTTGCCGCTGTGCCATGATACAACTGTTTTGCCAACAAGGAAGATCCAGCGAGTACGACTCTTACCGTCTGGACTGCCCACCTAGTCAAAGATACATGAGGCCTCACCGTCAAGTAGAGAAGACGTAACGCGGTACTCGGATTGTGGCCTCAAAGTGGAGGTGACGCGACTTATGAGAAAACTGTACCAAGAGGATGACGCCAAACGCAATGCCTCAACACATCGTCATTGCCAGGAACATCAGTGACCCGATGATGCGCAACTACGTGGTCACGTCTACTGGCTCATGCACCACGGCTGGATCAGAGTTCTTGAGCATTTTCTGACCATCGGGCAACATGGGTGTGGATGCTTTGGGCACGAGGGGCAAGTCCTCAGCAAAGCGCCCGGTCAAGGTCTAGACATAGGTGGCCTGATGGACATTCATGATGCCCACAGAGCGATCATGCTAGAGCTCCATGCCCAAAAATACTCATGCTGGCCCGAGGACTTTCATCAAGTATGCAGCATGCAGAAAGTCTTTGACCCGTTGGATGGCAGCTGCACCCCGGATGAAATGAGCAGGCTCTCGACATAGTCCACGACAGTGACGAGGGTCTAACCTCGTGGACTGATGAATAGCATGGGGTTGGCAGAGCTGTGAAGGAGGCTGTCCCTATGAGGCCTACAACTTGTCTCTTGGTTCCGGCAAGGTGGTGACTCCTTCAAGCCATAGAGGGTCTTTCGTAGCTTCTAGACCTTGCCGGAGCCCTCGACAAAGCCTAAAGGGTGCACCATGTAGAGCTCCTTGCCCTCAAGTGAGCTATGGAGAAAGGCGTTGCTCATATCCATTTGATGTAGTTCCCACCCGTGCTGGGCAACCAGGCTGAACAACGCCCGACTGGTGGAAAATCGACCGACCGAGGCGAAGGTCTGGTCATAGTCAATCCCAGGGACCTGAGGAAACCCCTTGGCTTTGAGACGAGCCTTGTACATGTCCAGGGACCGGTCCGGCTTCCACTTTCACCGGAGAACCCACTTTGCACCGATGGCCTTACGACTAGGGGGGAGGTCGACAAGCTCATAGACGTGATGTTGCCGAATGGCGGCAAGCTTGTCGGCGCATGCAGCTTCCCAGTGAGCAGCCTCGGGAGATGCCCAAGCCTCACGCAGGGTGGCTGGATCCTCTGGTGGCTCCGTGGGATGGATAGTGAGGGCGTGCAGGTCCCGCGCCGCTGGTGCCATCCGTATGAGAGTGGCTGTAACGGCATACCTATCCTCCTGATGGAGCAAGACATAGCCCAAAGCTAGCCCTGGATGTAAGCCGGTGATGACTGACAGTGTGGCCAAGCCAAGTGCCTTGGTGCCAAGATCCCCACTCACGATTGTGGAAGTGGGTTTGACATGAGGTGAGGTACCTCGTGGGATAATAGGGGGTCATGGCGCCAAAGGACGTTAGGAGGCAGCATGAGTAATTATTGTCAGCCTGGGTCTATAGCTCCCGCATGGACCATGTGTGTAGCGCGCTGATACGAACGGGGCAGCCGGCCCTTAGGGGCTGGCGGGCACGGACGGGGCAGCCGGCCCTAAGGAGGTGGTGGACACGGACGGGACAATTGGCTCTGAGGGGCTGGCGGACACAGACACGGAACCCGATCCTAAGGGGATGGCAGACATGGATGGGGTAGTAGAATGTGAAGAATTGGTGGACACGGACGGGGCAGCTGGCCCTGAGGGGCTCGAAGACATAGACGGGGCGGCCGAACGTGAGGGGCTGGCAGACACGGACTGGGCAGCCAGCTTTGACGGACTGTCGGACAAAGAAGGGGTAGCCAGCCCTGAGAAGCGGGCGGACACGGACGGGGCAGCCGACTCTGAGGGGTTGTCACACATAAGTGGGGCAGTTGGTCTTGAGGGGCTGGCGGACACGGAAGGGGCACCTGGCGTAGATGGACCCTTGGGCGCAGACAATGAAACGCCGGGGCGCGGCTAGATGGAGGATGTACCCACAACTCACCCACGTGACAAGAGGAACATCGATGCGCCGGAGCAAACGAGATCATGGGGAAACAGGTCCTCAAAGAAGAGGGCTTCTGGGACACGACAATGCAGTGCCAGGTGGGATCCTAGAAATGCCATGCCTTTGACTGACGCGAGACGCCAAGGAAGGGCGCCAACTGCTGCTGCTTGTTGCAGCTGCTGTTGCTCGTTGTACCTGCTGCTACTTGTTGCAGCTGCTGCTGCAGCTGGCTATTGCTGTTGCTTGCTATTCCTGTTGTTAGAACGGCTGCTGCTGCTGCTTGCTGCCGCTACGCGCTATTGTGGTTGCGATCTACTACTGTTGGCTGGTGTTGCTGCTTGCTGCCGCGACCTGCTACTACTGCGAGCTACCACGAGCTGCTTCTGCTACCTGCTGCTGCTGCTACGCACAGTTGCTACAAGCTGCTGCTGCCACTGCTCACTGCTATTACAAGCTGCTGCTGCCAGTCACTACACCTGGTTGACGTTGCCACGTGCATCGTCACCAGCGGGAGCCTAACACGACTTGTTGCTCACCTCCTTGTGTCACACATGGGGGTCAGTGCTCCTGGAAAAGATCCGACAGTTTTTCCCCTAGCCCAATGGTCGTGGGAAATTTTTTACGCCACCACCAGGCGAGTCAATGCTGCCAGGAAATACCCGGCAGCATTTCCCCTGCACTGGCGCGTATGGGGGTCCGCGGGCGTTGTCAGGAACCAGTAGGCCAGTTGTATTCTGCTACTGCTGCGCTCAGGCTGTGATACCAAGCTAGAAAATAGTATAAAGCGCAGGTTGGGACAGGCGCATTGTTGATACAGTGTGCGGGCTTCCACGCTCGTTGCTTAGTCTGTTGTGCCCTCAGTCTGCCGCTCTAGAGTCTAAGTCTTAGTGCTCTGGGTTTGTTACTCAGAAATTTGCGCGCCGGTGTTAGCGCCAGAAAGCATCTAAAAACTGGAAGAGACTGATTAAGAAACAAGAATGAGACACACAGTGGGAGACCCCTCCAAGAACTAGCCTCCCCCAGCTTTGTACGACTTGTTAGTTAGTTCACCAGCTAATCAGAAAATAGCTTTATTTTTAGGGAAGCAGGTTTTCTCGGTGAGCCAGGCCAGACGGCCGACAGCCCAAACCCCAGTGTTGTTCGTTTTGCCTTAAATCTAGACCATACCATAATACTCACATTCCAAATGCAGTCGTGCAGTCAGAATCAGCTAGAGAAAGAGCGGTGGGGAGTTATGGCTGGCTAAACCCAGGTAGCGCCTATGCTAATCCCTGGTACCCAAGGCTAATGGCGGTATTACCGGCACTGCGGTGTACCGCGATTTTGTATCACGGTATTGCTATACCGCGGTACGGTATTTCTTTTAATGGTACCGGTACGGTATCGTTACTGACCTGGTAAGGTACCCCTCTTCTGTACCGCGGTACTGTACCGCGATACAGTACTGCAGTAGAGATTAAGTCAATAGAATTTTGTTGAACATGTAACGGTGACGCGGTAGGAAAAACCAGAGAGAATGACAATGACAAAGACGAATGCCGGCTGACGAGGACAACATAAAAGGTTTCCATATTGTTGTGAACATTGATGAGGTCACTCATGCATTGCAAAAGAAATCAGTGGAACTGTTATGTTCATTGTAGATAAAGAACATTGACCAACATTAGACATTTTTTCCATATCCAAAAGTTTGAACTACCCATTCATATTTCTCTCATATGTACATGTATCAAAAACCAAAGTTATCTATTTCAAAAATGAGAACCGAGATAAATTTTTCTCACTGTAATGTTTAACAAGTTATCCACGTGAATGTAGACTTGTCCATTTTCTCTTGATATGGCTCGTTCAAATGCGATGTCCACCACATTTTAGACATCAGGTCATAGTTGTATCAAAGTTGATTAACAGGAAGGAGAAATGGTGAAGAAACGAGACCTCGAATGGTTGAAGTGACAAAGCTATTCTGCACGAGAGTCGCAAGGCGTTGAGACCGAAACCAAAGCCAGAGGTCGGGTTTCATCATTCAACTGATCGCCGCGTTGCCCATCCCAGACAGGATATAAAAAAAATACCCCCCAACCCTTCTCATGCCTTGGAAAGCCATCATCTCCATTTATCGATACCCAAGTTACAACACAAAATGTTTCATATTATGTCACATTTCTCTCATGTCTAGTTACGGAGAAGTTTAGTCAACCTCTTCGACAAAACTGCTTTTTTTTAATGCACGTCTACAATTGCCTTCCTACAAATAGACAAGCACTAGCCTTTTTATGCACGTCTACAATTGCCTTCACCGTCAGTCATCTGTACGCCGATGTACACAAGCCAAGAGGACACAACAGAGCACAAATGAGCGATGTGAGACAAAAAACCAACATTACTTCCATCGGAGTCGAGGAGTCCCCCGACTGACGTTTTCCGTTCCCACGGTAACTGTGGTTGGGAGTTCTCCAGTCGTAAGATTCTTGGATCCGAGCCTTGTAGTTGTTGCTAGTGGTTATTTTTGTTGTTACAATCATCCGTGGTAGTCGACTTGGATGGCAAAGATGGCGATTTCTTGCCAGATGTCCCGTTTGGGGCTGTTGTTTAAGTGAAAACAAAGTCTTTCTGGGATGATGTTTACACCACTAATGACCTTGTGGAATCTCCGCGTTTGCTCAACCACGCTGGACTGCTCATGGAGACGTTCGAGTTTGAACTAGGCATCGGACTTCTCCTTCAGCCGTCCAAAATATGCAAGCATTACGCACACGAATTTGCTCCAGTCGATTGGCCGCGTGAGGACATCTTGCCATTGCAAGTAGATGTGCTTCAAGGGTAAAATGCTTGTTTTTTATAATGCAAGACGGCCGTCGTTGGCCGTTGATGAGGGCCCGTCGGTTTCCTCTTGGCGTTGGATGAACTTCAGGTCGGACTATCAACTAAATGCCGTACCACGCAGAAGCATGGTCGCGAGGTCATTTTTCTTTTGATCGTCGTTGACCCCAGCAGCGGTGAGGTATACATCCAAGCTCATCAGCCACATCCAAACCATTGGTCCTCTAGAATGTCAAGGATCGAGCGGGGCTGGATGAATCTTGGGTTTTTTTTAGAGTTGGTTGTTTCTCTCGACGAGCATTGCCTCCTGTGCACTTGCGTTGTGAAGTGCCTCCATCGTGACGTTGACTTGTTGGAACAGATTGTTGTTGATCCCCTCGAGCAAAGAGATACAGTTCTCCAATTCCTTGTTGATTCGTGCCTGTTGTTCGGTGCCACCTATTGCTTCCGTTGCAAACATCGAGGCTGTTGGCACAGACGGATGGTTTACCGTTGGATCGATGACTAGATTGGTCGTTGGAGCCGTTGGGGTCGACCCAGCTGCCGCATAGCCTGCCACGCCAGCGTTTGTTGCCGATTCAAGGTTCACGTGCATAGGCACGTTATACTCCTCCATCGCCAAAGTCGTCACCGAAGACCCGCTATTGGTCGTCGGGTACGCTTGCTGGCTTCATGTTATAGGCGCAAAGGCTGCGAAGTCTTTGTAGTGATTTGTGACATTCCTGTTGAGTTGTACAGTTTACTGTGACCACTCGGCCGTGTCCATACTCGTGCAGATCCCTGATGCGATACCTGGTGGCACCAATGCATCATCTGGTGGCGGACTACCAGCCTGGAGCTGACCGACGACTATTCCAGAGCTTTGGATGCTACCCGGGTGCTTCTGCAGTTTTTCTACTGCACACAGGAGTTTATCGGTGGACTAATCGTGGGCCCGATTTGCATGTTTTTGCATCGTGTGTCCACCGTTTGATGCCGGATGCATGTGACCAGTCGTAGCATCCGACTTTTGATCTTGCACGTCTAGGTTCAGACGGCGTAGCGTTCTGATATGTCTGCGTAGAGTTACGGCTAAATCAGTGGTTTTGGGCCGGTTTTAGGACAGATCTTGCACTTCCGCGTCCAACACCCGCCGTGCGCCACGGCAGGTACTTATGCCATGGGCCTGTCATTTGTCATTTCTCTCTGCAAATGCTATTGAAGCATTTTGACACTTTGTCTTGTGTTTCCTAGCCAGAGCCTTGCCCGTGTGTGCACGACTTGTGACTGTCGTCACCGTCTATTCAGGCACAGATGCCTAATCAGCGGCTGTGACGCCAGGAAGCTCCCACGCATCTTTTCATGGTATGAGAGCAGTGAGACAGTTCTCACTGAGCTGCGTAACAGAGATGCAGCAGAGCAGCAATAGTGAGAGTCAATGCTGTAGCAGATCCACAGGGACCCGTCGACGACAGCAGACCGCCGTCGACGTCCCTCATTATCACCACGTGAGACTGCAGTTGCTAGCAGCTGCCGACATTGGCACATGCAGTAGCAGCAACATTTAGCAGCAAGAGTAGCAGCAGTGCAGCAGAGCAGGAACACGACAGCAGCGGTGACAGTAGCACACGGCGCCAGCACCATAGCAGCAGTGCGCGACGGCAGCACCACAGCAGCAGCGGCAGTAGTAGTAACGGTGGCAGCAGTAGCAGCGGTGGTAGCAGCAGAGCAGCAGCGGCAACAACAACGATGGCAGCAGCAGCGCTGCAGTAGCAGTGGCAGTTGTGCGCGGCGGCGGCACCAGCGTGCAGCAGCCGCAACGCGCAACAGCTGAAGCAGCAGCGTGTAGCTGCTGCCACAGCCGTGCACGCAGCCGCCATCGCTTCGCATAGAGCCGCGTGACTGCTCTTGCAATTGACGATACAACAGCAGCAGCAACCGAGCGGAAACTGTTGTGGAGCCTCCACACAGCTCCCGCGCGTCTGCTACGGAGCGACTGCCAGCTCGCGCAGCAACCGCGAGGGTTGAAAAAAAAAAGGTAGAGGGGAGCTCACATGAGCATTTTTGTTGCTGGCGTCACCGAGTCATGCTGACATCAGCAATTTCTTGCTGATTTCAGCACTTGCCTTAGTGAAATGTTTTATCGGAGAGTCAAAAGTTGCGAGCCTTTTTACTCCTTGCAAAACGCTGACGTTTCCGCATTTCGACCACGTTGACGTTTTGGCCCATAGTGAGCGGCGACATGGCTCCGTCCGGCGATAAGGGAAAAAGGGTACAAGATCCCTCTTCCTCTTCCTCAGTGATCATGAGCCCACGTTTGCAGGCTATTGAGGACCTACAGAGCCAGCAGGAAGGGATGCGTCGCCTGCAGCGGGAGCAGACTAACGCTATCCGTACATTCACCGAGTTTCTCCGAGGTCATTCCACGACCCCACGACAGACCTCTTAGGGAGCGGCCGGGGTTGCACCCTCTACACAACAGTCAGCTCTAGCACCAGAGACGAGAGCCAGAGCCGATCCGCCACCTCTTGATCCTTGGGACGAGGATCCAGATACCCTACCGCTCATATTCATTGTAGAACATTGTCCGGGTTTGAGCCTTTCAAGGACCATGGTGACCAATTCGCCTCGAAATAGGACCTCTCCTGACCATTTTCTTCAAGTTGTCTTTGTTCGATCGCGAGCAGAGACCTGCCACGTGAGCCGAAGCAAGTCGCTACACTTCAAATTTGATTTGCGAAATCAAATGAAAAGCAAGCAACACCTTTCTTCCACTTTATTTTTCCGCTACGACAGCCCAAACTACATCTGCTACAAAGAAATTGTAACCCTTGGAGTCCAAACCAGAAACTTATGGGAGCCAGCCTGACTGGAAAAAGTAAAAAGTTTCAACGATAAATTGTATCCTTTGTGACCACGGAATAACTTCGACGATAAATAGGAGCGGTAGGGTATGCCAAGCATGGAGGGCGACTCCCCAGAGCGCGAGATTTGTGTGCTTCAGGAGCATCTCCATCAACTTCAGACGAGCTCTCGGCCTCCACACACATCTCGCTTTCCCGAGATTCGATCGTCACCTTATCTCCACTCCAACGACTTCCCTCTTTGCGACGTCTTTCCCATCCCTTGTTCTTCCTAGCATGTGGTTGCTCTCCCTTCGGAGCGGCAACCCAAGGACTTTGAGACACCGCCCCTACGGTATGTCAGCAAGGACAGTTTTGATTGCTCGGAGATCCTCTTCCAGGCTTGGGCCACTTTAGAGGTCGTCTGGTCCTACTACCACAGCCCGTATCAGATTGCGGATCGAGTACAGGTGCTCACAGTGGCTAGGGCAATGCGCGGACTCCTCTATGCCATGCCACGCGAGACCGTCGTCAACTTCCGCTCGTTCCTTGGTGAGGCGGGCACAGGCACCGACGCTGATCCTCACGGAGGCTGGGACCTGGCATTGTCTCTGCTTGCTCCAGAGATACACGCCACACGCACTGCACACATTCGTGCCTTTCACTCCCTTTGTCAGGGGCTTGCCAAGCTTGCAGCCGATTACTGGCGACGCGCAATGTGCATCTACACACGCCTTGGGACGCTGAGGTCCCTTGGATTCATGAGTCTCACATTTGTGCCCTTCGTCTTTCTTCCCCACCTACTGCCCAGCGTCCGTCTGAGGCCAAGTGCTCTATTGCCCGTTGTACCGTGACGTCCCCTAGTCATGATTCTGGTGGCACTTGGATCATCGATTACGGTGCCACTCATCACATGACCTGTCGTTGTAGTGATTTTGTTGTTCTCGGCCCTGTCGCATCTGTTCGTTCCGTCCGCACAGGCTCTACACAGTCCTTACCAGTCCAGGGTGTTGGGGTTGTGTGTTTCGATGGTCCGTCTGGCCCCTTGTATCTTTCCAAGGTGTTGTTTGTGCCTGACCTTGAGCTCAATTTGCATTCTGTACGTGCTTGCACACTAATGGGACTCTCTATGGAGCACACTGCGAACTCTGCGATTGTGACTGCTATTGACACTCGCAGCGTTGTTCTTTGTGCCTCTGTTGTGGATGATCTGTATCGTGTCTCTCGGACTTCTGCTCCTTGCTCCCCCTCTCCTTTCACTCGTGTTTTTGTCATTGGTGTTGTGTCTCATGAGCACCAGCGATTGCTTCATTGCCACGTGTGTCATGTAGGCTCTGACACTGTGTCGAAGCTCATTCGGACACAGCTTGCCCTCAGTCTTCACATGACTTCTTTCGAGAAGCCGCCCAAGACCGACTGTCTCCTCTGCGTGAAGGGTAAGATGCATCGTTGCACCTATCCTGACTCCTGTTCATGCACACTTTGCCCTCTCGAGTTATTCCATTCGGACCTTCTTGGTCCCCTACCTGTCAAGTATCTGTTTGATCGGGGTCGTTACGTCCTGACCCTGGTTGATGACTTCACCCAGATGCGCTGGGTCTACAGCCTGCGTTAGAAGAGTGAAGCCGCTCTCGCAGTTCACCTTTGGCTAGTGATGGCTGAGTGTCAGTCCCGCCACACGCTACACACCTTCCACTCGGATCACAATGGCGAGTTTCTTGGCAAGATGGACAACTTCTTTGCCGACCATGGGATTTTTCAGGAGGTCTCCACTCCTGCTACTCCTCAGCAAAACAGTGTCTTCGAGCGCTGGAACTACACCATGGAGGATGCGATTTGCGCAATGCGGTCTGAGTGCGGTCTTCCGGAGTCCTTCACTTTTGAAGGCTTTGCCTACATGACTTGGGTCTGGAACCGCCTCCCGCATGGTCCTCTTCCGGACCATGTCATATCGTATGAGCTCTGGTTTAGCCACCATGCTGACTTGCGCCTTGTTCGCTTCTGGGACGCCTTGGCTTCTGTATGGTACACTAAGGACCAATAGGGGTCCAAGGTCTCACTGTGGGGTCGCTTGTGTGCTTTTGTCGAAATCTCACTGCACTCAAAGGCATGGCGTTTTTGGGATCCTGCTCATCGTTGCATTGTTGAATCCTGCAACGTGATCTTCTTTAAATCCCTCACCTACCGTGATCTTAATTCGATCACATCGCTGTCTGCCACCCATGTTTCCACATGTGAGGTTTCTCGACGGATGGGGGAGTTTGCGCCTGCAAGCACCGCTCACCAGGCTGATGTGTCCGTTTGATCTCCCTCTACTTCTCCGGCTTTTGATGACCCAACGATCATCGGTGTCGGTCCGGAGATCTCTCCAGCACCGCCGGCTTCTACCCCTGTCCCCTCGCACCCCACAGGTACCCATGATCCCGTACTTGTGCGCACTCCTGTGACCGTACCTGTGTCTTTCGGCACTTCTGCCTCTGTGCGTGGATTGTCTCACCTTCTCCTACTATCACACCGAGCCTCGTGTCGTCCACACCTGCATCCCCTGGCACGGCATCACCAGCTCATTTGCTTCAGCCCTCCCTAGCTGTAATTGTGCCCGTTCTTGAGCCTGAGGTGCGCCCCTCAAGCCCGGGTTACTCCCGTGAGCCTGGTGGTCATCTTCGACCATTGGACTCCGGAGCTTAGCGAGTGTCTTGTCCCGCACGCATGCGCTTTGCTTGCAGCATCGCGAGTGGTGGTCCCGGCACCTAGGCCCTAGGCCCCAGTGTCACCATTGAGCACACAAAGGTACATCCAATGTGTCCCATAGGGCACGACCTTGTCACTTGCGAGTTTCATATCGCTTGTGACGTAGCAGCCAATCTTGTGGTCTTCAGACCTGTCACTCAGGCGTATGATTTTGTCACGTACAGCTCTCCCTCTATGGCGCCTGACCCGAGCACACTGATGGAAGCTCTCTCGTCAAAAGACGTTGACGCTTGGCACGCTGCCAACGAGGATGAGCTTCACGCCATTTGAGAACAGAGAGTTTACGAGCTAGTCCACCTTCCACCTGGGAAGAAGGCTATTCAGGTCAAGTGGGTCTTTCGAAAGAAAGTGAAGCTGGATGGCTCACTGGAACACCACAAGGCTCGCTTGGTTGCCAAGGGGTACTCTCAGATTGAGGGCATCGATTACACTGACACCTTTCCCCCTGTCAGCCGCATGACCTCAGCTCAAGCTCTCTTCGGTGTAGTGGCTCAGCATGACTGGGAACTGCACGAGATGGATGTGAACAATGCATTCCTCCATGGCTCTTCGGATGAGGAGATTTATGTGGCTTAGCCACCCAGATTTGAGGACAATGACAAGGTCTGGCGCTTGCGCACGTCCTTGTACGGCCTCAAGCAGTCTCCTCGGTCTTGGAACTAGAAGATCACTGGCACCCTGACTCATGCGGGATATGTACAGAGCGAGGTAAATCCCTCTCTCTTCATTCAACGGGCGCCTGAGCAATTCACTGCCATCCTGGTCTATGTCAACGACCTTCTGATCGCGTCTCCTTCACTTGAGGTCGTGAAGGAGGCCAAGGCTACCTACAGGATGAAGAACCTTGGTCCTCCAGCGGTGCTTCTTGGCATGGAGATTGTGCGAGACCGCAGACGTCGTACTCTACTACTGCATCAGGCCCGATACACACGGGTTGTGGGGGAGTGCTTTAGCGACCTTCTCGGCATAGTGCCCACGGCTTCCACACCTCTCACGCCTGATGGGTAGGATGCCCTGAAGGTGGACGATCCCACTCAACTAGGGGAGACAATGGATGTGACCCAATACCTCCGTCTCATCGGATCTCTGATGTACCTGGCCACTACCACACGTCCTGATATTGCATTTGCTGTCAACCCCCTTGCCCAGTTTTTGCAGGCTCCACGCGCTAGAGCTCTTCATGGGACTGTGCGAGTGGTGTGGTACGTGGTCTCCACACCGTACCTCAGATTCTGCTTTCGTCCGCAGTGTTCCGTGGTCCTTGACGGCTACACCAACAACGATTGGGCCTGGAGCCCACATGGACGCAATCACACCGGTTACGTATCTCTCCTCGGTGGGACCGCTGTGTCTTGGCATAGCGCGGAGCAAGGCTGCATTGCACGTAGCTCATTGGAGGCAGAGTATGTTGCTCTCGGTGCAGGGGCTGTTGAGGCGGTATGGCTACAGCGCCTGTTCCTTGAGCTTGGCCAGTCAATACCCGGCATTGTGCTTCGTTGCGACAACCATAGTGCTCTTGCCATTGCGGAGAACTCTGGTGTCTTCCATGCTTGCACGAAGCACATTGCGGTTGAGCATCACTTTGTGCATGATCTAGTGGAGCGATTTGGATTGGCACAGACATGCAGCGTGCTGACTTCTTGACGAAGGCACTAGCACGCGAAAAGTTCCTGTCGGCCATTCGTTCTATTGGACTTTACCCCTTGCCTGAGAGTGGTTGAGTGTATGGTGTGACTGTGTTTGGATCACATTTGTTGTTGCACTCGTTGTTGCACTTGTCTCAGTACTGCATGCGTATGGACATGCATACCATCGGGTCATGGGGGAGTGTCGTGATTTGTGACATTCCTGTCAACCTGTACAGTTTACTGTGAACACTCAGCCGTGTCCATACTCATGTAGATCCCTGATGAGGACCCTGCTGGCACCGGTGCATCATTTGGTGGTGGAATACCAGCCTGGAGCTGGCCGATGACCGTTCCACAGCTCTTGATGCTACCCGGGACCTCGTGCAGTTTTTCTGCAGCACATAGGAGTTTATCGGTGGACTGGTCGTGGGCCCGATTTGCATGTTTTTGCATTGTGTGTCCACCGTTTGATGCCGGATGCATGCATGTGACCAGTCGTAGTGTCCGGCTTTTGATCTTGCACGTCTAGGTTCAGACGGCGTAGCGTTCTGATATGTCTGCGCAGAGTTACGGCCAAAATAGCGATTTTGGGCCGGTTTTAGGACAGATCTTGCACTGGCGCGTGCGACACCCGCCGTGCGCCGCAGCGAGTACTTATGCCATGGACTTTTCATTTGTCATTTCTCTCTGAAAATGCTATTGAAGCATTATGACACTTTGCCTTGTGTCCCCTAGCTAGACCGTTGTGAGAAACTTCCTAGAACCTTCCTAACCACTTGCCGCAACACTAGGCGTCAGCGCTAGGTCAGCGTGTGACAACAGTCACAAGTCAGGGACAAAACTGCAAGGGTCTGGGTAGGGAAACGTACAGAGTGTCAGGGAGCTCAAAATGAATATAATTGCAGAGAGAGATAACGAATGACAAGTCCACAGCATAAATACCTGCCGTAGCGCACGACACGTGTCGCACGCGGCAGTGCAAGGTCTGTCCTAAAACCGGCCCAAAAATACAATTTTGGCCGAAACTATGCGCAGACAAATCAAAACTCTACGCCGTCTGAACCTAGAGATGCAAAATCTCAAGGCGGACGCTACGACTTGTCACACGCATAAGTCTGGCATTGATCGGTGGACAGAAAATGCAACACATGCAAATCGGGCTCAAGAGCGAGTCCACCAAGAAAACTCTAGCGTCTACACAAAAATCGCAAAGCACCCCGACAAGCACCCACGGTGTCGTGGCAGCTCTCTGGCAGCTGCTGGTGGATGGAGCCACCACTCATCGGTGCTCCGGTGCCACCTATGTTTGCATCAAGGATAGGCTACAGAAAACCTGCAGGAGGTCCGAGACAGCATCCACAAAGCTGGGGCAGTCGTCGGTCAGCTCCGAGTGGGTGATCCACCACCTGCGGACGTGATGGTGTCTCCGAGGTCCGCATCCGGGACCATGTCATCGCACTCTCCTGTACCCCTGCTCTCCTTGCCATCGCTCATGACAGGTGGAAGCCACACACACCAACACTCCCTCTGGCTGACACACCTGTCAGCATAACAATGTCTGAGCGAAGGCAAGAGATGATGGCATAGGCAACCAAAGTGAGCACTGATCAAGCTTACCACAGCACAGGGTCTCCTCGTGACAATGGTGCATCCCACCAAATGCCCGAGTCTCGACGATGCACAAAGTCAATCACACACCTACGTGTCAAACATCATGCAAGAGAGACTGAGAAACAAGGTCTCCTTGTGACCCTGGAAAATGTTTCCGGGTGTCCAGATCTCGACCACATCATGCACAGATCATACACAACAAATGTAGGCAATGGGTCTCCATGTCACATTGGTAGAACTTAATAGGTGCGCGGGTCTCGACCAGCATATCCTTGCATGGATCATACATATCACATGAAGGCAATAGGTCTCCACATCACACCGGTGAAACTCACCAGGTCCGCGGGTCTGGACCTCGACCATAGCATCGTGCCACACCCCAAGTAACCTTACTGTCCTCAAAAGGGTGTCAGGCCAAAGTCCATACACCAACACTCCCCCTGGGCTACAGGGGCTGACAGTACGAGCAAAGCTGATGGCTGCTCCCAACACAATCCGTGAGGAGGGAGCACGGCTCCCCCATGGCCACATACCCCTACACAGCAATAGCAAGGGTGATGACGATGCTGGTGGGATGTGCTCGCATCGAGCCCCACCTCGGAGTGGCGTCGTCGCTGTCACCGTCATTGCTGTCATAGTTGTCACTACTGTCGTCATCTACTGATGTGACTGGTGTAGCGCTAAGGGCCTCCTCCAAAACAATCACCTGCTTAATGGCCTCCAACTGCGGAGCTGCATATTGCCTCGCGGTCGCCGCAGCGTCGAGGCGTGTGTGGAGCTCGACAAGCTTTGAAGCGGTAGTCGACCGGCTAGCTGCATCTGCAGCATGTAGACAGTCAGTCGCGGAGCAAACCTTACGGTGGACCTCGATAGTGTGCGCGTTGGCACGAGCCAGAGCCTCCTGTAGCCTTGCAATCTCACCCCATAGAAAGGAGTGGAGCTGCGCCTGCTCTTCGCACAAGTCGACCTCCTCTACGTCAGTCGTCGGCTGAAGTGTCGTTGGGCCACGAGGTGCCGGTAGAGCGGGAGCGCAAGACAATGATTCGCCACGTAAGTCGTCTGGAGCTGTAGGAACAACTGCTGCGAAGACTCTTGCTGCTCGTGACACACCTACCGCTCGGCCGTGAGCTGCTGGCCGGACGTCGGCATGTGTAGGTACAGTTGCATCCACGACGACGTCGTGGTCATCGAAGGTGCGGTCAGTGCCGTGGTGCTCCTTGTGACCCCTAGTGCGCAGCCCATCATCCACCTGCTGCTAGAGGTCCGCCTGTCCCAGACGTGCATCCTGTAGAGACCACTCTGCTGCCTCAAGACGCTTGTGTACATCCTCCACACACTCCTCTACAGCCCGTTGTGCTGGTTCATCCACGGTGTAAGAACTGCTGCTGGCCTCCCGGAGCTCGACCATGAGACTATGCACATGCGCCTCCACTCGAGCCACCACTACCTCCTGCTCGTCGACTACGGAGCGTAGGCGCTCGGGTACAGGAACTGTTGCTCGGACGAGAGTAGCTGTGTCCTCGGCTGGAACCACCGTGGTGTCAGCGACACCGGTAAGGACAACGAGGTGTCGGAGGTTTGCAGCTCGCTCTGCATCCTCCATGTCGCAAACGCGGACGTCTGCTCACACCGAGGGGCCATCTCGTGCTCATGTCGTGACTACTACAAGAACGGCAACGCATTGGGCCTCTACGTCTGCCTCCGACCCTACGTCTGACCACTCCACGATGGACGACTGATCCTCGTAGAGGAAGGCACCCTCGTCCTGGTGATCCATCACCTGCTCTTGCTGCCCAGCACTATTTGTCTGAACCACCTGGGCATCTGCTGGGGGCCGAGCATCAGCATCTCTATCGCCTGCTCTTGCTGCTGCTCTTGGCACCATGACATCTGTCTCAACACAAGCTAACGCGGGAGCGCGCACACCGTCAGGCGCAGCTCGTGCATCGGTCGTCGTCATGTCAGCCGCCAGGGTATCAACAAACACCATCTCCATCCTAGACTCAGCGTCGGACCAATCCTCCTCCGACGAAGAGTCTCCATCAGGGTGAACGTCTCCCCACGCTGAGCTCTTCGCTAGCTGAGTCTGCTGTGTAGCGTCATCCGCCTCAATCATCCCGCATTGTAGAGCAGTTGCCTCACCAATGCCAAGCTCCGCCGTGGTCGTCAGCGGACAAACCATCCCCCCCCACGACTGACACATCGGCAGGAGCCGTGGGGACTTGGCACACCAACCCGTGGACAGGAGACGAGGGGGTCTCGTGACCGGAGACTCCTCCCACAGCCGCGTCTGATGGTACTGCCTGTGCATGCCGTGCAAGACAAGCAGCTCACCGTCGCGCACGACGAGTACAAGAACGAGCGGTACGGTGAGGGGCTGAGGGTCCGTCCGTCGGTATGATGCCAACAGCTTCCAAGACGGAGCGGAGGGCGACGGAGGTAGATGAGAGATCCGGTATACTAGCATCGTTGGAGGACAGGATGCAGGATTGGGAGGAAGATGAGGATGAAGTGGGAGGCAAAACCTGCGGTGGGGTGGCAGCTCGCTTGGAAGTCACGTGGTCAAGGAGCTGCTGGACCATGCGTTGGAGGTTCCGGACCTCCATGTGTAGGGCGGCCATATCACCATGCAGGAGCGTTGTGGCATCACTCGGTGACGTATCCACTAAAGGAGGAAGTGGAGAGGATTGTACCCGGGGGGGATGCCAAACAGGAGGGCGCTGTCGGCACTGATGACAACTGGGACTCGTGCCATTGCTGAATCGACCACTGTGCCTGTGGCGGCTGCCACAGCTAAGGCTCAAGCGCAGACCACAGCGATGGCAACGCCCACGGCCACGTTGCGCAGCTCATGTCGAGGGCTAAACGTAGGTGATAATCTCACACACTCGACCGTGGTGGTGCAAAGCACCACGTAGAGGAATACGAATGCAGCAACGTCTCTCAGACGGGTTGCGATGTTGTCAGTTAATGCGACAACCTCAGCCGTAGTGTGTTGCTACAATATTGCACCCGGTGACGATGGCGCAACTATCGCAACGTGCGACCTCAAGTCGCCTTCGGTGCCGCTGATGCTGTACCGGGTGTCGTCGTCAACACACCGCTGTGGCCTCAAGCCACTTTCACTGTTGCTACTACTGCTACGACTCTTGCGGCGGTTGCTGCTACAGCGGTTCCCGTTGTCAGCCGACGGCAGTGGCCTCAAGCCACACTAAAAAGTAAAATAATGAAAGAAACAAAACAAAACTCATCCCTTGTTTTTCTTCTTTTTTTTTGTTCACAGACGCTCGGCTCGAGTGAGGGACCCCTCTGTCCTCCTTCTCTCCCTTTTTTTTTGTTTTTCTTTTGTGATGGTGCCACCTCCTCAGGTACCCCCTTTCGGGTTTTCTGGGGTGCCCTACTCGAGACCCCCCCCTTTTCTCTCCCTTTTTTTTTCGGTCTGGCTCGACCCTCGCTTCGAGTGAGCCCGTCGAGCGAGCTCGCTCGGCGAGCCCGTGGAGCAAGCTCGCTTGGCGAGCTCGCTCGTTGTGAGCAAGCAGCCTCACACTGCTTGCTCGTAACGCAAAGCTACAGTGCAGCTTCGCGGGGCGAGCAAGCAGCAATAGTGGCTGCTGCTACTGCGGCTGCCACTACTATGGGGGTTGCTGCTATTGTTGCAGCCCGCGTGAGCGGCAGCGGCTACACGCTGTAGCTACCCGCCGACGTCGCCGCTGCTACTGTTGCTGCCGTTGTGCCTGCTGCACGCTACTGCTGCTGCTGCAGCTGCTGGCTGCTGCTGCTGCTGCTACTGTTGCTCGCTGCTGCTCGTAGCCGCTAGCTGTTGCTGCTGCTCGCAGGTGCTGCTGTTTGCTGCTACCGCCTGCTGCAGCTGCCGCTATAGCTGATTGTCGCCGCTGCTGCTGCTGCTGCTGCAGCTGCTGCCTACCGTCGCTACTGCAAGTTGCTGCTGCTGCTGCGTGCTACCACTGCTCACAACCGCCACTGCCGCAAGCTGCTGCTTCTCCTGCGAGCTGCTTCTCCTTTTCTTTTTGTGTAGACACCGGTAGCCAGACACGGCTGCTGCTGCCACCCGGTGCTGTAGTGGGTGCTGCCCGTAGCCGCTACCGTCCCAGGTGCTTCCCGCTGCTTATTGCTGCTACGGCCGCTGTTGCTTGCAGCTGCCGCCGTTGTCTCTACTATCTCCATCGCTCTGCTACAACGTAGTCATGGTGGGTCCCTCCAGGATCTACTGCTACTGCTATGGGTCGCTGCCGCTGCTGCCACTCACTGCTGTTGCGTCTCTACTGCACAGCACAACGTGCTGTGGCTCGTTTGCTCTCATACCATGAGAAACTTCCTAGATCCTTCCTAACCACTTGCCACAACACTAGGCGTCAGCGCTAGGTCAGCGTGTGACAATAGTCACAAGTCAGAGACAAAACTGTAAGGGTCTGGGTAGGGACACGTACAGAGTGTCAGGAAGCTCAAAATGAATACAATTCTAGAGAGAGATAACAAATGACAAGTCCACAGCATAAATACCAGCGATGGCGCACGACAGGTGTCGCACGCGACAGTGCAAGGTCTGTCCTAAAACCGGCCCAAAAACACTATTTTGGCTATAATTCTGCGTAGACAAATCAGAACGCTATGCTGTCTGAACCTAGAGATGCAGAATCTCAAGCCGGACGCTACCACTAGTCACACGCATAAGTCCGGCATCGATCGGTGGAGAGAAAATGCAACACATGCAAATCGGGCTGAAGAGCCAGTCCACCAAGAAAACTTTAGCGTCTACACAAAAACCGCAAAGCATCCCGACAAGCACCCACGGCGTCGTGGCAACTCTTTGGCAGCTGCTAGTGGATGGAGCCACCACTCGTTGGTGCTCCGGTGCCATCTGTGTGCGCATCAAGGATAGGCTGCAGAAAACTTGTAGGAGGTCCGAGACAGCATCCACAACGCTGGGGCAGTCGTTGGTCAGCTCCGAGTGGGTGATCCACCACCTGCCGACGCGTCGGTGTCTCCGGGGTCCGCATCTGGGACCATGTCGTCGCGCTCTCTTGTATCGCTGCTCTCCTTGCCGTCGCTCGTGACAGGTGGAAGCCACACACACCAACACGTTGCCAGTGTGTGCACGACTTGTGACTGTCGTCACCGTCTGACCAGGCACCGATGCGCCTGGTCAGCGCATGTGTCGCTAGGAAGCTTCCATGCATCTTTTCAGTCTTGGTGTGCAAGATGCGTTGACGGCTTGTCCGAGGTAGTCCTCGAGATGGGTAAAGAAGTCAGATGCCTCTCTAGCATCGCTACGTTCTGATGCTAAGTGTTATGCCGAATGGAGCGTAGATGGTGAACAATATGAGTTGCGAGGTAGAAGATAGTTTGAGAATTTTGGACACTTGAGCAACTTACAATTAGCGGTAAGTGTACTTGAATGACGAGTGTCGAAACGATCAAACACATGTATAGATGTGTCGAGCTATAAATGAGACGTAGTTGGAGTCATTAGGTCCATCGTCGAGCGATGCACGTGGAGTCCTATCGTGAGTGTTCGGATCGAGAAGCTCCGTAAAGGATCGGCGACGAAGATGCAAGATGCATCTTTATGGATCTTGATATATTCCGATGTGTCGAGAAGTCCAACGAAAGGTCGTGATACTTCGTCTGATGATTCTCGAAAGTGGTAAAAGTTGTGAGAATGTGCGAGAAGGGTCGTCGGAGGACGAGGGAGTTGGTCGAATTACCCTCGACCATCTGAGTGAAAATCGAAGTCTTGGCGCATGGTGGGCTATGGGTGTAATGACAGAAATGCCCACTCGGAAAGATGAGGTACTCGTGTACGTCTGGTACGTAACATAGGCTGTCTTTGAAAAGCTGTGGAAAGTAGGATATGGGATGTTGGTCTTATCTGGACTTTGAGTCTGCTGCTTTTGCAAATTTCCCTCGAGGATCCTGACTCTAGGTTGAAAAGATTAGTCCATGAGAAAGCTAGCGCGCGTTCACAGGTTAAGCCATGGTGCAGATCAGCGAGCTCGTGAGCGAACCCGCCGGCGGCGGCAGTGGCAGTGGCAGCGGCAGGCAGGATGGAGGCCGCATGCGAGAGGGGGTGGGGAAGGCGGCGGAAGCGGGTGAGGGTGCGAGGAACGAAGCGGGCGGCGGGGATGGCGATGAAGATCCGCTGCGAGGCAAGGTGTTTCTGGTGACTGGCGGGGCGGGTTACTTTGGGTCGCGCCTTTGCGCCCGTCTGTTGCAGAGGTGCGTGCAGTCCCTTCTCCACGTCTCCCCTCCCCCCCCCCC
>SZWC01002032.1:210063-224060 GCA_023375785.1 Penium margaritaceum | reverse complement strand
GCCTGCGCCTGCGCCTGTTGGTCTGCGCCTGCGCCTGTTGGCCTGCGCCTGCGCCTGTTGGCCTGCGCCTGCACCTGTTGGCCTGGGCCTGCACCTGTTGGCCTGCGCCTGCGCCTGTTGGCCTGCGCCTGCGCCTGTTGGCTTGCACCTGCGCCTTTTGGCCTGTGCCTGCGCCTGTTGGCCTGCGCCTGCGCCTGTTAGCCTGCGTCTGTCCCTGTTGGCCTGCGCCTGCGCCTGATGGCCTGCGCCTGTGCCTGTTGGCCTGCGCCTACCCCTGTTGGCCTGCGCCTATCCCAGTTGGCCTGCGCCTGCGCCTGTTGGCCTGCGCCTGCGCCCGTTGGCCTGCGTCTGCGCCTGTTGGCCTGCGTCTGCGCCTGTTGGCCTGCGCCTGCGCCTGTTGGCCTGCGCCTGCGCCTGTTGGCCTGTGCCTGCGCCTGTTGGCCTGCGCCTGCGCCTGGTGGCCTGCGCCTGCGCCCGTTGGCCTGCGCCTGCACCTGTTGGCCTGGGCCTGCACCCGTTGGCCTGCGTCTGCGCCTGTTGGCCTGCGTCTGCGCCTGTTGGCCTGCGCCTGCGCCGGTTGGCCTGCGTCTGCGCCTGTTGGCCTGCACCTGTGCCTGTTGGCCTGCGCCTGCGCCTGTTGGCCTGCGTCTGCGCCTGTTGGCCTGCGCCTGCGCCGGTTGGCCTGCGTCTGCGCCTGTTGGCCTGCACCTGTGCCTGTTGGCCTGCGCCTGCGCCTGTTGGCCTGCGTCTGCGCCTGTTGGCCTGCGCCTGCGCCGGTTGGCCTGCGTCTGCGCCTGTTGGCCTGCACCTGTGCCTGTTGGCCTGCGCCTGCGCCTGTTGGCCTGCGTCTGCGCCTGTTGGCCTGCGCCTGCGCCGGTTGGCCTGCGTCTGCGCCTGTTGGCCTGCACCTGTGCCTGTTGGCCTGCGCCTGCGCCTGTTGGCCTGCGTCTGCGCCTGTTGGCCTGCGCCTGCGCCGGTTGGCCTGCGTCTGCGCCTGTTGGCCTGCACCTGTGCCTGTTGGCCTGCGCCTGCGCCTGTTGGCCTGCGCCTGCGCCTGTTGGCCTGCGCATGCGCCTGTTGGCCTGCGCCTGCGCCTGTTGGCCTGCGCCTGCGCCCGTTGGCCTGCGCCTGCGCCTGTTGGCCTGCGCATGCGCCTGATGGCATGTGCATGCGCCTGTTGGCCTGCGCATGCGCCTGTTGGCTTGCGCCTGCGCCTGTTAGCCTGCGCCTGCGCCTGTTGGCCTGCGCCTGCGCCAGTTGGCCTGCGCATGCGCCTGTTGGCCTGCGGAAGCGCCTGTTGGCTTGCGCCTGCGCCTGTTGGCCTGCGCCTGCGCCTGTTGGCCTGCGCCTGCGCCTGTTGGCCTGCGCCTGTGCCTGTTGGCCTGCGCCTGTGCCTGTTGGCCTGCGCCTGCGCCTGTTGGCCTGCGTATGCGCCTGTTGGCCTGCGCCTGTGCCTGTTGGCCTGCGCCTGCGCCTGTTGGCCTGCGCCTGCGCCTGTTGGCCTGCGCATGCGCCTGTTGGCCTGCGGAAGCGCCTGTTGTCTTGCGCCTGCGCCTGTTGGCCTGCGCCTGCGCCTGTTGGCCTGCGCCTGCGCCTGTTGGCCTGCGCCTGTGCCTGTTGGCCTGCGCCTGTGCCTGTTGGCCTGCGCCTGCGCCTGTTGGCCTGCGCATGCGCCTGTTGGCCTGCGCCTGTGCCTGTTGGCCTGCGCCTGCGCCTGTTGGCCTGCGCCTGCGCCTGTTGGCCTGCGCCTGCGCCTGTTGGCCTGCACCTGCGCCTGTTGGCCTGCGCATGCCCTTGTTGGCCTGTGCCTGCGCCTGTTGGCCTGCGCCTGCGCCTGTTGGCCTGCGCCTGCGCCTGTCTGTTGGCCTGCGCCTGCGCCTGTTGGCTTGCGCCTGCACCTGTTGGCCTGCGCCTGCGCCTGTTGGCCTGCGCCTGCGCCCGTTGGCCTGCGTCTGCGCCTGTTGGCCTGCGCCTGCGCCTGTTGGCCTGCGCCTGCGCCTGCTGGTCTGCACCTGCGCCTATTGGCCTGCGCCTGCGCCTGTTGGCCTGCACCTGCGCCTGTTGGCCTGTGCCTGCGCCTGTTGCCCTGTCCCTGTGCCTGTTGGCCTGCGCCTGCGCCTGTTGGCCTGCGCCTGCGCCTGTTGGCCTGCACCTGCGCCTGCGCCTGTTGGCTTGCGCCTGCGCCTGTTGGCCTGCGCCTGCGCCCGTTGGCCTGCGTCTGCGCCTGTTGGCCTGCGTCTGCGCCTGTTGGCCTGCGCCTGCGCCTGTTGGCCTGCGCATGCGCCTGTTGGCCTGTGCCTGCGCCTGTTCGCCTGCGCCTGCGCCTGTTGGCCTGGGCCTGCGCCTGTTGGCCTGCGCCTGCGCCTGTTGGCCTGCGCCTGCGCCTGCGACTATTGGCCTGCGCCTGCGCCTGTTGGCCTGTGCCTGCGCCCGTTGGCCTGCGTCTGCGCCTGTTGGCTTGCGCCTGCGCCTGTTGGCCTGCGCCTGCGCCTGCGCCTGTTGGCCTGCGCCTGTGCCTGTTTGCCTGCGCCTGCGCCCGTTGCCCTGCGTCTACGCCTGTTGGCGTGCGCCTGCGCCAGTTGGCCTGCGCCTGCGCCTGTTGGCCTGCGCATGCGCCTGTTGGCCTGCGCATGCGCCTGTTGGCCTGCGCCTGCGCCTGTTGGCCTGCGCCTGCGCCTGTTGGCCTGCGCCTGCGCCTGTTGGCCTGCGCATGCGCCTGTTGGCTTGCGGATGCTCCTGTTGGCCTGCGCCTGCGCCTGTTGGCCTGCGCCTGCACCTGTTGGCCTGCGCCTGCTCCTGTTGGCCTGCGCCTGCGCCTGTTGGCCTGCGCCTGCGCCTGTTGGCCTGCGCCTGCGCCTGTTGGCCTGCAACTGCGCCTGTTGGCCCGCGCCTGCGCCTGTTGGCCTGCGTCTGCGCCTGTTGGCCTGCGCTTGTTGGCCTGCGCCTGCGCCTGTTAGCCTGCGCATGCGCCTGTTGGCGTGCGCCTGCGCCTGTTGGCCTGCGCCTGCGCCCGTTGGCCTGCGCCTGCGCCTGTTGCCCTGCGCCTGCGCCTGTTGGCCTGCACATGCGCCTGTTGGCCTGCGGATGCTCCTGTTGGCCTGCGCCTGCGCCTGTTGGCCTGCGCCTGCACCTGTTGCTCTGCGCCTGCGCCTGTTGGCCTGCGCCTGCGCCTGTTGGCCTGCGCCTGCTCCTGTTGGCCTGCGCATGCGCCTGTTGGCCTGCGCCTGCGCCTGTTGGCCTGCGCCTGCGCCTGTTGGCCTGCAACTGCGCCTGTTGGCCTGCGCCTGCGCCTGTTGGCCTGCGTCTGCGCCTGTTGGCCTGCGCCTGTTAGCCTGCGCATGCGCCTGTTGGCGTGCGCCTGCACCTGTTGGCCTGCGCCTGCGCCTGTCGGCCTGCGCCTTCGCCTGTTGGCCTGCGGATGCACCTGTTTGCCTGCTGATGCGCCTGTTGGCCTGCGCCTGCGCCTGTTGGCCTGCGCATGCGCCTGTTGGCCTGCGCCTGCGCCTGTTGGCCTGCGCCTGCGCCCGTTGGCCTGCGTCTGCGCCTGTTGGCCTGCGCCTGTTGGCCTGCGCATGCGCCTGTTGGCCTGCGGATGCGCCTGTTGGCCTCTGCCTGCGCCTGTTGGCCTGCGCCTGCGCCTGTTGGCCTGCGCTTGCGCCTGTTGGCCTGCGCCTGCGCCCGTTGGCCTGCGGCTGCGCCCGTTGGCCTGCGCCTGCGCCTTTTGGCCTGCGCCTGCGCCTGTTGGCCTGCGCATGCACCTGTTGGCCTGCGGATGCGCATGTTGGCCTGCGCCTGCGCCTGTTGGCCTGCGCCTGCGCCTGTTGGCCTGCGCCCTCGCCTGTTGGCCTGCGCCCTCGCCTGTTGGCCTGCGCCTGCACCTGTTGGCCTGCGGATGCGCCTGTTGGCCTGCGGATGCGCCTGTTGGCCTGCGCATGCGCCTGTTGGCCAGCGCCTGCGCCTGTTGGCCTGCGCATACGCCTGTTTGCCTGCGCCTGCGCCTGTTGGCCTGCGCCTGCGCCTGTTGGCCTGCGCCTGCGCCTGTTGGCCTGCGCCTGCGCCTGTTGGCCTGCGGATGCGCCTGTTGGCCTGTGCCAGCGCCTGTTGGCCTGCGCCTGCGCCTGTTGGCGTGCGCCTGCGCCTGCGACTATTGGCCTGCGCCTGCGCCTGTTCGCCTGCGCCTGCGCCCGTTGGCCTGCGTCTGCGCCTGTTGGCCTGCGCCTGCGCCTGTTGGCGTGCGCCTGCGCCTGCGACTATTGGCCTGCGCCTGCGCCTGTTCGCCTGCGCCTGCGCCCGTTGGCCTGCGTCTGCGCCTGTTGGCCTGCGCCTGCGCCTGTTGGCGTGCGCCTGCGCCTGCGACTATTGGCCTGCGCCTGCGCCTGTTCGCCTGCGCCTGCGCCCGTTGGCCTGCGTCTGCGCCTGTTGGCCTGCGCCTGCGCCTGTTGGCGTGCGCCTGCGCCTGCGACTATTGGCCTGCGCCTGCGCCTGTTCGCCTGCGCCTGCGCCCGTTGGCCTGCGTCTGCGCCTGTTGGCCTGCGCCTGCGCCTGTTGGCGTGCGCCTGCGCCTGCGACTATTGGCCTGCGCCTGCGCCTGTTCGCCTGCGCCTGCGCCCGTTGGCCTGCGTCTGCGCCTGTTGGCCTGCGCCTGCGCCTGTTGGCGTGCGCCTGCGCCTGCGACTATTGGCCTGCGCCTGCGCCTGTTCGCCTGCGCCTGCGCCCGTTGGCCTGCGTCTGCGCCTGTTGGCCTGCGCCTGCGCCTGTTGGCGTGCGCCTGCGCCTGCGACTATTGGCCTGCGCCTGCGCCTGTTCGCCTGCGCCTGCGCCCGTTGGCCTGCGTCTGCGCCTGTTGGCCTGCGCCTGCGCCTGTTGGCGTGCGCCTGCGCCTGCGACTATTGGCCTGCGCCTGCGCCTGTTCGCCTGCGCCTGCGCCCGTTGGCCTGCGTCTGCGCCTGTTGGCCTGCGCCTGCGCCTGTTGGCGTGCGCCTGCGCCTGCGACTATTGGCCTGCGCCTGCGCCTGTTCGCCTGCGCCTGCGCCCGTTGGCCTGCGTCTGCGCCTGTTGGCCTGCGCCTGCGCCTGTTGGCGTGCGCCTGCGCCTGCGACTATTGGCCTGCGCCTGCGCCTGTTCGCCTGCGCCTGCGCCCGTTGGCCTGCGTCTGCGCCTGTTGGCCTGCGCCTGCGCCTGTTGGCGTGCGCCTGCGCCTGCGACTATTGGCCTGCGCCTGCGCCTGTTCGCCTGCGCCTGCGCCCGTTGGCCTGCGTCTGCGCCTGTTGGCCTGCGCCTGCGCCTGTTGGCGTGCGCCTGCGCCTGCGACTATTGGCCTGCGCCTGCGCCTGTTCGCCTGCGCCTGCGCCCGTTGGCCTGCGTCTGCGCCTGTTGGCCTGCGCCTGCGCCTGTTGGCGTGCGCCTGCGCCTGCGACTATTGGCCTGCGCCTGCGCCTGTTAGCCTGCGCCTGCGCCCGTTGGCCTGCGCCTGCGCCTGTTGGCCTGCGCATGCGCCTGTTGGCCTGCGCCTGCGTCTGTTGGCCTGCGCCTGCATCTGTTGGCCTGCGCCTGCGCCTGTTGGCCTGCGCCTGCGCCTGTTGGCCTGTGCCTGCGCCTGTTGGCCTGCGCCTGCGCCTGCGACTATTGGCCTGCGCCTGCGCCTGTTAGCCTGCGCCTGCGCCCGTTGGCCTGCGTCTGCGCCTGTTGGCCTGCGCCTGCGCCTCTTGGCCTGCGCCTGCGCCTGCGCCTGTTGGCCTGCACCTGCGCCTGTTGGCCTGCGCATGTGCTTGTTTGCCTGCGCCTGCGCCTGTTGGCCTGCGCCTGCGCCCGTTGCCCTGCGTCTACGCCTTTTGGCGTGCGCCTGCGCCTCTTGGCCTGCGCATGCGCCTGTTGGCCTGCGCATGCGCCTGTTGGCCTGCGCCTGCGCCTGTTGGCCTGCGCATGCGCCTGTTGGCCTGCGCCTGCGCCTGTTGGCCTGCGCCTGCGCCTGTTGGCCTGCGCCTGCGCCTGTTGGCCTTCGCCTGCGCCTGTTGGCCTGCGCCTGCGCCTGTTGGCCTGCAACTGCGCCTGTTGGCCCGCGCCTGCGCCTGTTGGCCTGCGTCTGCGCCTGTTGGCCTGCGCTTGTTGGCCTGCGCCAGCGCCTGTTAGCCTGCGCATGCGCCTGTTGGCGTGCGCCTGCGCCTGTTGGCCTGCGCCTGCGCCTGTTGGCCTGCGCCTTCGCCTGTTGGCCTGCGGATGCACCTGTTTGCCTGCTGATGCGCCTGTTGGCCTGCGCCTGCGCCTGTTGGCCTGCGCATGTGCCTGTTGGCCTGCGCCTGCGCCTGTTGGCCTGCGCCTGCGCCCGTTGGCCTGCATCTGCGCCTGTTGGCCTGCGCCTGTTGGCCTGCGCATTCGCCTGTTGGCCTGCGGATGCGCCTGTTGGCCTGCGCCTGCGCCTGTTGGCCTGCGCCTGCGCCTGTTGGCCTGCGCCTGCGCCTGTTGGCCTGCGCCTGCGCCCGTTGGCCTGCGCCTGCGCCCGTTGGCCTGCGCCTGCGCCTGTTGGCCTGCGCTTGCGCCTGTTGGCCTGCGCCTGCGCCTGTTGGCTTGCGCCTGCGCCTGTTGGCCTGCGCCTGCGCTTGTTGGCCTGTGCCTGCGCCTGTGGGCCTGCACCTGCGCCTGTTGGCCTGTGCCTGCGCCTGTGGGCCTGCACCTGCGCCTGTTGGCCTGTGCCTGCGCCTGTGGGCCTGCACCTGCGCCTGTTGGCCTGTGCCTGCGCCTGTGGGCCTGCACCTGCGCCTGTTGGCCTGTGCCTGCGCCTGTGGGCCTGCACCTGCGCCTGTTGGCCTGTGCCTGCGCCTGTGGGCCTGCACCTGCGCCTGTTGGCCTGTGCCTGCGCCTGTGGGCCTGCACCTGCGCCTGTTGGCCTGTGCCTGCGCCTGTGGGCCTGCACCTGCGCCTGTTGGCCTGTGCCTGCGCCTGTGGGCCTGCACCTGCGCCTGTTGGCCTGTGCCTGCGCCTGTGGGCCTGCACCTGCGCCTGTTGGCCTGTGCCTGCGCCTGTGGGCCTGCACCTGCGCCTGTTGGCCTGTGCCTGCGCCTGTGGGCCTGCACCTGCGCCTGTTGGCCTGTGCCTGCGCCTGTGGGCCTGCACCTGCGCCTGTTGGCCTGTGCCTGCGCCTGTGGGCCTGCACCTGCGCCTGTTGGCCTGTGCCTGCGCCTGTGGGCCTGCACCTGCGCCTGTTGGCCTGTGCCTGCGCCTGTGGGCCTGCACCTGCGCCTGTTGGCCTGTGCCTGCGCCTGTGGGCCTGCACCTGCGCCTGTTGGCCTGTGCCTGCGCCTGTGGGCCTGCACCTGCGCCTGTTGGCCTGTGCCTGCGCCTGTGGGCCTGCACCTGCGCCTGTTGGCCTGTGCCTGCGCCTGTGGGCCTGCACCTGCGCCTGTTGGCCTGTGCCTGCGCCTGTGGGCCTGCACCTGCGCCTGTTGGCCTGTGCCTGCGCCTGTGGGCCTGCACCTGCGCCTGTTGGCCTGTGCCTGCGCCTGTGGGCCTGCACCTGCGCCTGTTGGCCTGTGCCTGCGCCTGTGGGCCTGCACCTGCGCCTGTTGGCCTGTGCCTGCGCCTGTGGGCCTGCACCTGCGCCTGTTGGCCTGTGCCTGCGCCTGTGGGCCTGCACCTGCGCCTGTTGGCCTGTGCCTGCGCCTGTGGGCCTGCACCTGCGCCTGTTGGCCTGTGCCTGCGCCTGTGGGCCTGCACCTGCGCCTGTTGGCCTGTGCCTGCGCCTGTTGGCCTGCGCCTGCGCCTGTTGGCTTGCGCCTGCGCCTGTTGGCCTGCGGATGCGCCTGTTGGCCTGCGCCTGCGTCTGTTGGCCTGCGCCTGCATCTGTTGGCCTGCGCCTGCGCCTGTTGGCCTGCGCCTGCGCCTGTTGGCCTGTGCCTGCGCCTGTTGGCCTGCGCCTGTGCCTGTTGGCCTGCGCCTGCGCCTGCGACTATTGGCCTGCGCCTGCGCCTGTTAGCCTGCGCCTGCGCCCGTTGGCCTGCGTCTGCGCCTGTTGGCCTGCGCCTGCGCCTGTAGGCCTGCGCCTGCGCCTGCGCCTGTTGGCCTGCGCCTGCGCCTGTTGGCCTGCGCATGCGCTTGTTTGCCTGCGCCTGCGCCTGTTGGCCTGCGCCTGCGCCCGTTGCCCTGCGTCTACGCCTTTTGGCGTGCGCCTGCGCCTCTTGGCCTGCGCCTGCGCCTGTTGGCCTGCGCATGCGCCTGTTGGCCTGCGCCTGCGCCTGCGCCTGTTGGCATGCGCATGCGCCTGTTGGCCTGCGCCTGCGCCTGTTGGGCTGCGCCTGCGCCTGTTGGCCTGCGCCTGCGCCTGTTGGCCTGCGCATGCGCCTGTTGGCCTGCGGATGCTCCTGTTGGCCTGCGCCTGCGCCTGTTGTCCTGCGCCTGCGCCTGTTGGTCTGCGCCTGCGCCTGTTGGCCTGCGCCTGCGTCTGTTGGCCTGCGCCTGCATCTGTTGGCCTGCGCCTGCGCCTGTTGACCTGCGCCTGCGCCTGTTGGCCTGCGGCTGCGCCTGTTGGCCTGCGCCTGCGTCTGTTGGCCTGCGCCTGCATCTGTTGGCCTGCGCCTGCGCCTGTTGACCTGCGCCTGCGCCTGTTGGCCTGCGGCTGCGCCTGTTGGCCTGCGCCTGCGTCTGTTGGCCTGCGCCTGCATCTGTTGGCCTGCGCCTGCGCCTGTTGACCTGCGCCTGCGCCTGTTGGCCTGCGGCTGCGCCTGTTGGCCTGCGCCTGCGTCTGTTGGCCTGCGCCTGCATCTGTTGGCCTGCGCCTGCGCCTGTTGACCTGCGCCTGCGCCTGTTGGCCTGCGGCTGCGCCTGTTGGCCTGCGCCTGCGTCTGTTGGCCTGCGCCTGCATCTGTTGGCCTGCGCCTGCGCCTGTTGACCTGCGCCTGCGCCTGTTGGCCTGCGGCTGCGCCTGTTGGCCTGCGCCTGCGTCTGTTGGCCTGCGCCTGCATCTGTTGGCCTGCGCCTGCGCCTGTTGACCTGCGCCTGCGCCTGTTGGCCTGCGGCTGCGCCTGTTGGCCTGCGCCTGCGTCTGTTGGCCTGCGCCTGCATCTGTTGGCCTGCGCCTGCGCCTGTTGACCTGCGCCTGCGCCTGTTGGCCTGCGGCTGCGCCTGTTGGCCTGCGCCTGCGTCTGTTGGCCTGCGCCTGCATCTGTTGGCCTGCGCCTGCGCCTGTTGACCTGCGCCTGCGCCTGTTGGCCTGCGGCTGCGCCTGTTGGCCTGCGCCTGCGTCTGTTGGCCTGCGCCTGCATCTGTTGGCCTGCGCCTGCGCCTGTTGACCTGCGCCTGCGCCTGTTGGCCTGCGGCTGCGCCTGTTGGCCTGCGCCTGCGTCTGTTGGCCTGCGCCTGCATCTGTTGGCCTGCGCCTGCGCCTGTTGACCTGCGCCTGCGCCTGTTGGCCTGCGGCTGCGCCTGTTGGCCTGCGCCTGCGTCTGTTGGCCTGCGCCTGCATCTGTTGGCCTGCGCCTGCGCCTGTTGACCTGCGCCTGCGCCTGTTGGCCTGCGGCTGCGCCTGTTGGCCTGCGCCTGCGTCTGTTGGCCTGCGCCTGCATCTGTTGGCCTGCGCCTGCGCCTGTTGACCTGCGCCTGCGCCTGTTGGCCTGCGGCTGCGCCTGTTGGCCTGCGCCTGCGTCTGTTGGCCTGCGCCTGCATCTGTTGGCCTGCGCCTGCGCCTGTTGACCTGCGCCTGCGCCTGTTGGCCTGCGGCTGCGCCTGTTGGCCTGCGCCTGCGTCTGTTGGCCTGCGCCTGCATCTGTTGGCCTGCGCCTGCGCCTGTTGACCTGCGCCTGCGCCTGTTGGCCTGCGGCTGCGCCTGTTGGCCTGCGCCTGCGTCTGTTGGCCTGCGCCTGCATCTGTTGGCCTGCGCCTGCGCCTGTTGACCTGCGCCTGCGCCTGTTGGCCTGCGGCTGCGCCTGTTGGCCTGCGCCTGCGTCTGTTGGCCTGCGCCTGCATCTGTTGGCCTGCGCCTGCGCCTGTTGACCTGCGCCTGCGCCTGTTGGCCTGCGGCTGCGCCTGTTGGCCTGCGCCTGCGTCTGTTGGCCTGCGCCTGCATCTGTTGGCCTGCGCCTGCGCCTGTTGACCTGCGCCTGCGCCTGTTGGCCTGCGGCTGCGCCTGTTGGCCTGCGCCTGCGTCTGTTGGCCTGCGCCTGCATCTGTTGGCCTGCGCCTGCGCCTGTTGACCTGCGCCTGCGCCTGTTGGCCTGCGGCTGCGCCTGTTGGCCTGCGCCTGCGTCTGTTGGCCTGCGCCTGCATCTGTTGGCCTGCGCCTGCGCCTGTTGACCTGCGCCTGCGCCTGTTGGCCTGCGGCTGCGCCTGTTGGCCTGCGCCTGCGTCTGTTGGCCTGCGCCTGCATCTGTTGGCCTGCGCCTGCGCCTGTTGACCTGCGCCTGCGCCTGTTGGCCTGCGGCTGCGCCTGTTGGCCTGCGCCTGCGTCTGTTGGCCTGCGCCTGCATCTGTTGGCCTGCGCCTGCGCCTGTTGACCTGCGCCTGCGCCTGTTGGCCTGCGGCTGCGCCTGTTGGCCTGCGCCTGCGTCTGTTGGCCTGCGCCTGCATCTGTTGGCCTGCGCCTGCGCCTGTTGACCTGCGCCTGCGCCTGTTGGCCTGCGGCTGCGCCTGTTGGCCTGCGCCTGCGTCTGTTGGCCTGCGCCTGCATCTGTTGGCCTGCGCCTGCGCCTGTTGACCTGCGCCTGCGCCTGTTGGCCTGCGGCTGCGCCTGTTGGCCTGCGCCTGCGTCTGTTGGCCTGCGCCTGCATCTGTTGGCCTGCGCCTGCGCCTGTTGACCTGCGCCTGCGCCTGTTGGCCTGCGGCTGCGCCTGTTGGCCTGCGCCTGCGTCTGTTGGCCTGCGCCTGCATCTGTTGGCCTGCGCCTGCGCCTGTTGACCTGCGCCTGCGCCTGTTGGCCTGCGGCTGCGCCTGTTGGCCTGCGCCTGCGTCTGTTGGCCTGCGCCTGCATCTGTTGGCCTGCGCCTGCGCCTGTTGACCTGCGCCTGCGCCTGTTGGCCTGCGGCTGCGCCTGTTGGCCTGCGCCTGCGTCTGTTGGCCTGCGCCTGCATCTGTTGGCCTGCGCCTGCGCCTGTTGACCTGCGCCTGCGCCTGTTGGCCTGCGGCTGCGCCTGTTGGCCTGCGCCTGCGTCTGTTGGCCTGCGCCTGCATCTGTTGGCCTGCGCCTGCGCCTGTTGACCTGCGCCTGCGCCTGTTGGCCTGCGGCTGCGCCTGTTGGCCTGCGCCTGCGTCTGTTGGCCTGCGCCTGCATCTGTTGGCCTGCGCCTGCGCCTGTTGACCTGCGCCTGCGCCTGTTGGCCTGCGGCTGCGCCTGTTGGCCTGCGCCTGCGTCTGTTGGCCTGCGCCTGCATCTGTTGGCCTGCGCCTGCGCCTGTTGACCTGCGCCTGCGCCTGTTGGCCTGCGGCTGCGCCTGTTGGCCTGCGCCTGCGTCTGTTGGCCTGCGCCTGCATCTGTTGGCCTGCGCCTGCGCCTGTTGACCTGCGCCTGCGCCTGTTGGCCTGCGGCTGCGCCTGTTGGCCTGCGCCTGCGTCTGTTGGCCTGCGCCTGCATCTGTTGGCCTGCGCCTGCGCCTGTTGACCTGCGCCTGCGCCTGTTGGCCTGCGGCTGCGCCTGTTGGCCTGCGCCTGCGTCTGTTGGCCTGCGCCTGCATCTGTTGGCCTGCGCCTGCGCCTGTTGACCTGCGCCTGCGCCTGTTGGCCTGCGGCTGCGCCTGTTGGCCTGCGCCTGCGTCTGTTGGCCTGCGCCTGCATCTGTTGGCCTGCGCCTGCGCCTGTTGACCTGCGCCTGCGCCTGTTGGCCTGCGGCTGCGCCTGTTGGCCTGCGCCTGCGTCTGTTGGCCTGCGCCTGCATCTGTTGGCCTGCGCCTGCGCCTGTTGACCTGCGCCTGCGCCTGTTGGCCTGCGGCTGCGCCTGTTGGCCTGCGCCTGCGTCTGTTGGCCTGCGCCTGCATCTGTTGGCCTGCGCCTGCGCCTGTTGACCTGCGCCTGCGCCTGTTGGCCTGCGGCTGCGCCTGTTGGCCTGCGCCTGCGTCTGTTGGCCTGCGCCTGCATCTGTTGGCCTGCGCCTGCGCCTGTTGACCTGCGCCTGCGCCTGTTGGCCTGCGGCTGCGCCTGTTGGCCTGCGCCTGCGTCTGTTGGCCTGCGCCTGCATCTGTTGGCCTGCGCCTGCGCCTGTTGACCTGCGCCTGCGCCTGTTGGCCTGCGGCTGCGCCTGTTGGCCTGCGCCTGCGTCTGTTGGCCTGCGCCTGCATCTGTTGGCCTGCGCCTGCGCCTGTTGACCTGCGCCTGCGCCTGTTGGCCTGCGGCTGCGCCTGTTGGCCTGCGCCTGCGTCTGTTGGCCTGCGCCTGCATCTGTTGGCCTGCGCCTGCGCCTGTTGACCTGCGCCTGCGCCTGTTGGCCTGCGGCTGCGCCTGTTGGCCTGCGCCTGCGTCTGTTGGCCTGCGCCTGCATCTGTTGGCCTGCGCCTGCGCCTGTTGACCTGCGCCTGCGCCTGTTGGCCTGCGGCTGCGCCTGTTGGCCTGCGCCTGCGTCTGTTGGCCTGCGCCTGCATCTGTTGGCCTGCGCCTGCGCCTGTTGACCTGCGCCTGCGCCTGTTGGCCTGCGGCTGCGCCTGTTGGCCTGCGCCTGCGTCTGTTGGCCTGCGCCTGCATCTGTTGGCCTGCGCCTGCGCCTGTTGACCTGCGCCTGCGCCTGTTGGCCTGCGGCTGCGCCTGTTGGCCTGCGCCTGCGTCTGTTGGCCTGCGCCTGCATCTGTTGGCCTGCGCCTGCGCCTGTTGACCTGCGCCTGCGCCTGTTGGCCTGCGGCTGCGCCTGTTGGCCTGCGCCTGCGCTTGCGCCTGTTGGCCTGCGCCTGCGCCTGTTGGCCTGCGCCTGCTCCTGTTGGCCTGCGCCTGCGCCTGTTGGCCTGCGCCTGCGCCTGTTGGCCTGCGCCTGCGCCTGTTGGCCTGCGCCTGCGCCTGTTGGCCTGCGCCTGCCCGTGTTGGCCTGCGCCTGCGCCTGTTGGCCTGCGCCTGCGCCTGTTGGCCTGCACCTGCTCCTGTTGGCCTGCGCATGCGCCTGTTGGCCTGCGCCTGCGCCTGTTGGCCTGCATCTGCGCCTGTTGGCCTGCGCCTGCGCTTGCGCCTGTTGGCCTGCGCCTGCGCCTGCGACTATTGGCCTGCGCCTGCGCCTGTTGGCCTGCGGATGCGCCTGTTGGCCTGCGCATGCGCCTGTTGGCCTGTCCTGCGCCTGTTGGCCTGCGCCTGCACCTGTTGGCCTGCGCCTGCGCCTGTCGGCCTGCGCCTGCGCCTGTTGGCCTGTGCCTGCGCCTGTTGGCCTGCGCCTGCGCCTGTTGGCCTGCGCCTGCGCCTGCGACTATTGGCCTGCGCCTGCGCCTGTTGGCCTGTGCCTGCGCCCGTTGGCCTGCGTCTGCGCCTGTTGGCCTGCGCCTGCGCCTGTTGGCCTGCGCCTGCATCTGCGCCAGTTGGCCTGCTCCTGCGCCTGTTGGCCTGCGCATGCGCTTGTTGGCCTGCGCCTGCGCCTGTTTGCCTGCGCCTGCGCCCGTTGCCCTGCGTCTACGCCTGTTGGCGTGCGCCTGCGCCAGTTGGCCTGCGCCTGCACCTGTTGGCCTGCGCATGCGCCTGTTGGCCTGCGCCTGCGCCTGTTGGCCTGCGCATGCGCCTGTTGGCCTGCGCCTGCGCCTGTTGGCCTGCGCCTGCGCCTGTTGGCTTGCGCCTGCGCCTGTTGGCCTGCGCATGCGCCTGTTGGCCTGCGGATGATCCTGGTTGCCTGCGCCTGCGCCTGTTGGCCTGCGCCTACGCCTGTTGCTCTGCGCCTGCGCCTGTTGGCCTGCGCCTGCGCATGTTGGCCTGCGCCTGCTCCTGTTGGCCTGCGCCTGCGCCTGTTGGCCTGCGCCTGCGCCTGTTGGCCTGCGCCTGCGCCTGTTGGCCTGCAACTGCGCCTGTTGGCCCGCGCCTGCGCCTGTTGGCCTGCGTCTGCGCCTGTTGGCCTGCGC
>SZWC01002032.1:86748-118126 GCA_023375785.1 Penium margaritaceum | reverse complement strand
CACGCACACACACACACACACACACACACACACACAAACACCCATGCGTGCGCGTGCGTCCACACACAATAAGCAGTTTGGAATTGCTTACTCAACCCTTACTCCCCATTCATGGCCTCAGTCAGCCACAATGATCAATAAACATTCCTTGCCCAACCATGCATGACCCAGTCAATTTGACAGACACCTCTCTTGCGTCTCCCTGTAACAAATGGGTTCACATTCAGGAAAAAAAAAAAAGATGAAACAGCACACATGACACCACCCAACGCTTACGTTGAGCCATGGAACTGGGCAGGCGTGGCAGGATTGGCGCAATATACTTCTTCTCAGGCATTTAGCACGACCTAAGAACAAGCGTCTTACGTTGAGCGACGGAAACTGGGCAGGCAAGGCAGGGTTGGCGCAGTCCCACACGCAGAGCTCTCCGTCCTCTGCACCTGACGCCAGCTGTGACGGAAGGTGTGGGTTGAACTCCAGCCCTCGCACCTGCACGTGTGCCAAGTCACGTCACGTGCGCACAGTCCCGCCCGACCCCACGTACATCATGCCAGAAGCACAACCGCATCGCATGCGGTGAAGGACACAATGCGCCAGACCACATCGAACAAAGAGCTGCAATGCAAGGTGTGCATTGAACTTGAGCCCTTGCACAAGCCCATGAACTCTGCATACACAACCAGCCATAGAGCTGCCAGGATGGAGGCAGCATAGTGATCTTGCACACAGCACGAAGAAATGCACGCTGCTTTCACAGACGTGGTGTGCACATTGTCAACGACAACACAGAAACAACTTCGAGACCTCGCATCTGACACAACCAATCAGAAACGGCGATCGGAGTGATGGCAAATCCGTAGTACAGAGGTGTAGGTTCAAAGAGCCCGAAACTATTTCAAACCGGTTGGATTATGTTGGGCCAAACTGAAACAGATAGCCCACAGAACATGGATTATTTGTTCAAGGTTCGGTTCAATCTCAACTGATCTTTCATGTTCGGTTTTGATAGGTTCAGAGCAGTAGGTTCAGGTTCGAATTGAACAGGTTGCACCTGAGCAGCTATTTTGTGTTTTTGTCCCCCCAGTGCCCTTGCAGATCCTGAAAGTCATTATGTTTCTTCCATGTTAATGCACGTTCATTCGTGGATTTACACAATAAAACCACAGCAGGATGTTATGTGTAGCGTGTACTGCAATGTGACGCAGATCCGGTGTAGATGCACAATACAAGAAGTTTGAGTCAGCTCGGCTGGCCCTCAATTCCGTTGGTTCGGTTCTTTGAGCCAAACCTAACCGAACTGAATCGAACCGAATGCCATGTGCTCGATAGGTTCACATTTGGTTTGGTTCAGGTTCACACAGACTCAACAACCCTACTGGTCGATCGTCCATCGCGTTGCATCTGCAAGTATGTCTACGACCAAGAGCACGGCCAGCGTGACCGGCTGTTTATCGCAGCACAGTAGAAGACAAACATCCTGAAGCAGACGTAGAGCAAAGGGTGCAAGATTGCAATGTCCGACGGCGCTCAGAGATGTGCGAACTCCGCCTGGTCCCCCATATGCTTCTGCTACCGAGTGAGGAGGCAAGTGCGTGTGACTGGATGTACGTGAGGAGGCGAGTGCGTGTGACCGGCTGTACGTGAGGAGGCGAGTGCGTGTGACCGGCTGTACGTGAGGAGGCGAGTGCGTGTGACCGGCTGTACGTGAGGAGGCGAGTGCGTGTGACCGGCTGTACGTGAGGAGGCGAGTGCGTGTGACCGGCTGTACGTGAGGAGGCGAGTGCGTGTGACCGGCTGTACGTGAGGAGGCGAGTGCGTGTGACCGGCTGTACGTGAGGAGGCGAGTGCGTGTGACCGGCTGTACGTGAGGAGGCGAGTGCGTGTGACCGGCTGTACGTGAGGAGGCGAGTGCGTGTGACCGGCTGTACGTGAGGAGGCGAGTGCGTGTGACCGGCTGTACGTGAGGAGGCGAGTGCGTGTGACCGGCTGTACGTGAGGAGGCGAGTGCGTGTGACCGGCTGTACGTGAGGAGGCGAGTGCGTGTGACCGGCTGTACGTGAGGAGGCGAGTGCGTGTGACCGGCTGTACGTGAGGAGGCGAGTGCGTGTGACCGGCTGTACGTGAGGAGGCGAGTGCGTGTGACCGGCTGTACGTGAGGAGGCGAGTGCGTGTGACCGGCTGTACGTGAGGAGGCGAGTGCGTGTGACCGGCTGTACGTGAGGAGGCGAGTGCGTGTGACCGGCTGTACGTGAGGAGGCGAGTGCGTGTGACCGGCTGTACGTGAGGAGGCGAGTGCGTGTGACCGGCTGTACGTGAGGAGGCGAGTGCGTGTGACCGGCTGTACGTGAGGAGGCGAGTGCGTGTGACCGGCTGTACGTGAGGAGGCGAGTGCGTGTGACCGGCTGTACGTGAGGAGGCGAGTGCGTGTGACCGGCTGTACGTGAGGAGGCGAGTGCGTGTGACCGGCTGTACGTGAGGAGGCGAGTGCGTGTGACCGGCTGTACGTGAGGAGGCGAGTGCGTGTGACCGGCTGTACGTGAGGAGGCGAGTGCGTGTGACCGGCTGTACGTGAGGAGGCGAGTGCGTGTGACCGGCTGTACGTGAGGAGGCGAGTGCGTGTGACCGGCTGTACGTGAGGAGGCGAGTGCGTGTGACCGGCTGTACGTGAGGAGGCGAGTGCGTGTGACCGGCTGTACGTGAGGAGGCGAGTGCGTGTGACCGGCTGTACGTGAGGAGGCGAGTGCGTGTGACCGGCTGTACGTGAGGAGGCGAGTGCGTGTGACCGGCTGTACGTGAGGAGGCGAGTGCGTGTGACCGGCTGTACGTGAGGAGGCGAGTGCGTGTGACCGGCTGTACGTGAGGAGGCGAGTGCGTGTGACCGGCTGTACGTGAGGAGGCGAGTGCGTGTGACCGGCTGTACGTGAGGAGGCGAGTGCGTGTGACCGGCTGTACGTGAGGAGGCGAGTGCGTGTGACCGGCTGTACGTGAGGAGGCGAGTGCGTGTGACCGGCTGTACGTGAGGAGGCGAGTGCGTGTGACCGGCTGTACGTGAGGAGGCGAGTGCGTGTGACCGGCTGTACGTGAGGAGGCAAGTGCGTGTGACCGGATGTACGTGAGGAGGCAAGTGCGTGTGACCGGATGTACGTGAGGAGGCAAGTGCGTGTGACCGGCTGCTGCCGCAGCATCAAACATGGTTCTGTGCGGACGTTGCCGGCGTAGCAAGGTCATGTTTCCCAAGACAAGTGGGAGAGGTGAACACTTCACGGCACATTCTGTAGGTGTCTACGAGAACTGAAAACCAAAAAAAGAGGAAGACAAAGAAGAAGAGAGACGAACCATTGCAGATAGGCTCTTGCTTTGCAGGAAACGGCCGCACATGACGCAGGCACTGAACACGCCGACATCCTGAGCTGAGAGTCTCATTCATGGCTGCTCTTTTGGCAGGTGGCACAACGCCAGACAGCTGGATAGCCCAACAGCCAGACAGCTCGCCAGCCCCACAGTCCGACAGCCCCACAGTCCGACAGCCCCACATGCCGACAGCCCCACATTCCGACAGCCCCACATTCCGACAGCCCCGAAGTCCGACAGCCCGACAGCCTGACAGGTGGACAGGCAGACAGGCTGAAAAGCTCACAGTCAGACAGCCTGAAATGCTGCAAGCTGCAATAGCAGAGCAGTGGTCGAACCAGCTTGCAATCACTGGACGAGTTGCAAGGCAAGCTGCAAGCGCTGCCAGGCAAGCATCAGCAACAGCACGAGATTGACAACAGATTGTGCGGCCACAAACCCTTGAGAGACAGTAACAGGTGACATGACAGCCAACGAGCCGCTGCACTCACTCACACACTCACCGCTCCCCGGTGCTTGGTCAGTCGTGCCACCACTGACTTCTCCGCNGGGGGGGGCAAGGCAAGCACCTCATAAGCTTGGCAGGGTTCCACAGGGTCACAACGCCGTCCACCAATCCTCCCGCGACAATACCCTCTGGCAACCCCTCAGATGCACCGCACGTGGACCACGACAGCCGGTTGAAACGGTCGCCAGCCTGCGCCGATCCCACCAATGGCATTGTGCCTTGTGCTGACTTCAGTTCTGCCTGCTGGCCGATAAAGTCGAAGTCGTCGGCGCCGCTGCTGCCGCCGTCAAAACCGCTGTTGCGTTCTGCTGCGGCGGCGGACACAGCAGCAGCCGACTCCACCCCGGCCAGATCTAGCCGGAAGATCTCCAGGGTCGCGGAGGAGGAAAACGACAGATCGATCGCGCCCGCCATCGTGCCCAGCGCGATGACATCAGCTACCGGAGAGAACGCCACAGTGGCCGATCGCGCCACCTGCTTGAGCGCCATGGCTGCTGCTGATGCTTCTTCTGCTGGCTTGTCGTGCTGGTGAAGTGAGATCGCAAGGCGCACTGCAGGCACCGGATGCCAAGCCAGATACGGAGCCTCTCCTTCCAGATCGGCAACCGACGACAAGAAAGTGGTATCGTCCCTAAAGACGGAGGGAAGAGAAAGGAGCAAAAAAAAGAAAAAATCAAAGTCGCTGGAGCGGCGCGACCAGGACGAATCCGACACCAAGGCACAGCGTGGTGCGGTGTACGGTTTGTGCGTTGGTCGACCCGGGTGCTGGCTCGGCGGCAGCAGCCAAGCCGACCGCTGCTGCTGCTTTGTGAACCAAACGGGGGGGACTGCCAGACGTCAGGGCGACGGCAAGCTCACAGGCGGACCATTCCGGCCTGCATGCCCAACGCGGCCCGTCGTTCGAAGCTTCGTCCCGCAATGCTGTTCGCCGTGCTGCTGCCGAGCTGCCGGGTGGTCGACGACGTGATCGTGCCAGTCCTAGCACGGCCTGGCCTACCAGCCACTACATAATCCCGCCATGCATGAGCCCCCCTCCTTTCCGCTTTGGCTTCTACCACCCGGCTCGAGTGTCGAAAGTGGAAATGTCTCGACCAGCACTCGCGCTGGCCAGCACTCCGGACGGCAAGTGAAGTGCCATCGGTGTCCGGTATCACATCATTCCGTTTTGAAGCCGAAGCGCCTTGGAGACGACACCCATTGTCCAGCTTGAAATAGTGGATGCATTCTACCAGCCGCAAAACCGATTACCGGTGTCGCGTTCCAGTATGACTTTACTCGGTATTCAGTAAAATAACCCTAGTTCAGGCATAGTTGATGAGTAAGGGCAGTTCGACCTTAGGGCTCTCTTTAGGGGTGCAGCTAAACAAGGCCGATCTCATCAACCATGGGGTCATGCCGGCCCATCTCAGTAAAACAGGGCCCTTTCGCTGCATTTGATTGTTCGAATCGCATTCCGGCCAAGTCACCTAGATATGGAACCTCAACTTGGGCGAAGAGATTGCACTTCGCTTGTCCGCCGACTTCTCGGACGGCATCACTAGTTCACTGACTCCGAGAACAGCTACAATCGAAAAGTTGTAAATTAAAACATGTTTTTTCCTTTGGTTTTTTTAGGATAATCTCAAGTATTATTTGTAGCACGACGAGTACACAGGATGGAAACGACCGATTCGCCAAAGAACACAGTGGACACGCTCTTTCTAACGGCGGGGAACCTTGGACCGGCACATGAAACTGAGAAGATGCGTGGAAGCTTCCTAGCGACACAGCCGTTGACTAGGCGTCAGTGCCTGGTCTGACGGTGACGACAATCACAAGTCGTGCTCATACCGGCAAGGGTTTGGCTAGGAGACACAAGGCAAAGTGTCAGAATGCTTCAATAGCATTTGCAGAGAGAGATGACAAATGACAGGTCCATGGCAAAAGTACCTGCCATGGCGCACGACGGATGACGCACACGGCAGTGCAAGATCTGTCCTAAGCCCGGCCCAAAACCACTGTTCTGGCCGTAACTCTGCGCAGACATATCAGAACGCTACGCCGTCTGAACCTAGACGTGCAGAATCAAAATCCGAATGCTACGACTAGTCACATGCATGCATCCAGCATCGAGCGGTGGACACAAAATACAAAAACATGCAAATCGGGCCCACGGCCAATCCATCGATAAACTCCTGTGTGCTATAGAAAAACTGCAATAGGTCCCGGATAGCGTCAAGAGCTCTGGAACCGTCGTCAGTCAGCTCCAGGATGGTATTCCGCCACAAGATGACGCACCGGTGCCTCCTGGGTCCGCATCAGGGATCTGCACGAGTATGGACACGGCCAAGTGGTCAGAGTAAACTGTACAATTCGACAGGAACGTCACAAATCACAACAGAACCGGCCACATTGAGCCGCAAGGCTCTCTTCCGGGCTCTTGCATGGGGCGCCGACCGAATGCAGGCTTTGGGGCTAATGGATCAAGCAATGTGGGCAGTCCCGTTAGGTCATTGGGTTTCACCCAGCCTGCGACATCAATTTTGCAAAAAAGTAGTCAGATTCACTCGGTCTTTCGGTTAATTTTTTAACATCGTTTATTCATCGCCCCTTCTTGGTTCTTTCCCTCCCGTTTGTGGTCCATTTCGCAAGTCATGAATGATTTTGCACAAAGGCAGGTCTAAACCCAAGCATTCTAGTCTTTGCTCTCACAATTCCTCTGTGTTGTACCGAACAGAGCGTAGATGGTGTGTAGAAGTTACAAGGAAGAACACGGTTTGGCAATTTGGGACACTTTGACAATGTTCATTTAGCGATAACTATACTTCGATGAGAAGTGTTGAGACACTTCTCATCGAACACATACATACAAGTGTCAAGTAACAAATGAGACGTAGTCAATGTCATCAAATCGATTGTCGAGCAACGCGCGTGGAGTCGCGTCATGAGTGGTCAGATCAAGAAGCTCTGCCAAGGAATCAGGGGGCTTCGAAGATCGACAGCGAAGATGCAAGATGCATCTTTACAAACCTTGATACATCTCGACGCGCCGAGAAGTCGACTGAAAGGTTGTGACACTTCTATCGATGATTCCCGAAATCGGTCAAAGTTGTTGGAGTGTGCGAAATCAATCGTCAGAGGGCGAGGGCGGTTGGCCGAATCGCCCTCGACCGTCCGAGTGCAAATGGAGGTCTCAACACACGGTGGGCTATTTTTGTAATGACAGGAATGTCTGCTTGGAAAGATTAGGGACTCGTGTATGTCTGGTGCGTAACACTTCCCCCCCCCCTCCCTTGTAGCTGCGACGTCCCATCGTGCGAATAGATGTGGCCCGGTGGCGATGGTAAAACCCGCTGATCATATGATTGGGGACACGGAGGATGACAAAGGGTTCTGAGGTGTTATGCATGGCGTCGTGCCCGTGTCACTCAACAAGATATTCTATCGTTTTTTCACCCCCTCGATGGCCGAGGATGTCCTCAATGATGTGCTCTATGTCCTCGTCCAGTTGTACAAATGGAGTGGGAGGTTCATCCTAGTTCTCGCCCAGGCCCTGGTAGTGCTTGAGTCTGCTGATGAGGAACACCGGGTGAACTTGCATAGTGTCAGGAAGTTTGATTNAATGTTCATTTAGCGATCACTATACTTCGATGAGAAGTGTCGAGACACTTCTCATCGAACACATACATTCAAGTGTCAAGTAACAAATGAGACGTAGTCAATGTCATCAAATCGATTGTCGAGCAACGCGCGTGGAGTGGCGTCATGAGTGGTCGGATCAAGAAGCTCTGCCAAGGAATCAGGGGGCTTCGAAGATCGACAGCGAAGATGCAAGATGCATCTTTACAAACCTTGATACATCTTGACGCGCCGAGAAGTCGACTGAAAGGTTGTGACACTTCTGTCGATGATTCCCGAAATCGGTCAAAGTTGTTGGAGTGTGCGAAATCAATCGTCGGAGGGCGAGGGCGGTTGGCCGTATCCCCCTCGACCGTCCGAGTGCAAATGGAGGTCTCAACACACGGTGGGCTGTTTTTGTAATGACAGAAATGTCTACTTGGAAAGATAAGGGACTTGTGTATGTCTGGTGCGTAACACTTCCCCCCCCCCCTCCCTTGTAGTTGCGACGTCCCATCGTGCGAATAGATGTGGCCCGGTGGCGATGGTAAAACCCGCTGATCATATGATTGGGGACACGGAGGATGACAAAGGGTTCTGAGGTGTTATGCATGGCGTCGTGCCCGTGTCACTCAACAAGATATTCTATCGTTTTTTCACCCCCTCGATGGCCGAGGATGTCCTCAATGATGTGCTCTATGTCCTCGTCCAGTTGTACAAATGGAGTGGGAGGTTCATCCTAGTTCTCGCCCAGGCCCTGGTAGTGCTTGAGTCTGCTGATGAGGAACACCGGGTGAACTTGCATAGTGTCAGGAAGTTTGATTTGTGCAATCACAGGGGTTTTCATGCGCTCGATCTCAAAGGGGCCCAACCATCGGGGTTTGAGCTTCGAACAGTCCGCTCCGGAGAGCTCGATGTTTGCCGAGTTGGGAAGAACCTTGTTGCCAGCGGCGAGTACGTCGTCGCTAAGATGTCGGTCGGCTACTTGCTTCATCGCCGTTTGTGTCTTCAGATTCGTCTGCCGTATTTTGTCCCAGATGGTGGAGAAATCGCGGCGTTGGATTTCGGCTGCGGGAATGTTGCTTTGGCTGTTAAGTCCGGCTGATGTGGCGAGAAGTTTTCCATACACCACTTCGAACAGAAGTTTACCCATTGTGTTGGACATCGCCGAGTTGTATACGAGCTCGGCGTTTGGAAGCTTAACTGCCCAATCGGTCCCATGTGGTTTGCATAATGGTCGAAGGAGTTGTTTGAGCGTCTGATTGGTCCACTCGGTTTGGCCTTCGGTCTGGGGGTGGACCACCGTGGAAAGATCGATCCGACTACTGTAACGATTCATCAGTTTGCACCAGAAACGACTTGTGAATCGGCCATCTCTATCACTCACGATGGTTTTTGGGACAACGTGTACCTGTATGATGTTGTTTAGAAACAGTTGTGCTGTCCCTTTGGCCGTGACGGTGGTCGTCTTCGAAGTGAAGTGAGACATTTTGGACAACCTATCAACAACCACAAAGATTGCGTCACATCCCTTGGGTGTGACTGGTAGTCCAATGAAGAAGTCCATGGAGATGTCGGTTTACGGTTCCGTGGAAATGGGGAGCGGCAGTAAAAGTCCGGGTGGCCGTGTGCGATGAGACTTTTGTCGTTGACATCTGTCACAGGATGTGCAGAAGTTGGCCACGTTAGTTTGCACATGATCCCACCAGTAGTGATTCGCCAGCTTCTTCAGTGGCTTGTCTGCTCTGAAATGTACACCTGGACCGGTGTCGTGGCACTCCTCGAGCAGCATGCGGCGGATTTCTTCGTTTGGAGGTACGGCCAACTGGCGAGTGAATCATTGTTGCCAATAGGGTGCGTCCTACCAAAATTTGGGCATGTCGTACCTGCCATGTTGGTTGTAGCCACGTGTGAATAGCTTCTTGAGATACGGATCTTGCTGAAGTGGAAGTGTCGCTGCCTCAGCCATCAGATCTGGTCGGCGGTTGACTGCGTCCGCAGGGTTGGTTTTTTCTTGCTGGTACTCAATGTCGTAGTCAAACCCGGAAAAAGGAACTCCATCCATCGGGTTTGACGTCGACTGAGATTCGGTCGTGTCTTCAAATGTTTTTGTGCGTGATGTTCGGTGTATACGCCACATTGGGGGCATTTATGGTTGCACGAGCAATTCTTAAATGCGTGTACAACTGCTAGCATCTCCTTCTTGTGTATTGCGATGTTGAGTTCCGGTCCACGCAACTCTTGAGACATGTACGCGACCGGTTGTTCCTAGTTGCCATGAACCTGTAAGAGAACCATGTCAATGGCTTTGTCGGAGGCGTTCGTAGGCACGACGTAGTTGATCGTTGGATTGGCCAATCTTAGGGCTGGCACCAAGGTTAGAGCGTTCTGCAAAGTGGTGAACGCTTGTTGTTTGCTGTCTTCCCACTGGCACTCGTTTTCTTTTCAAGTGAGATCAGAGAGAGGCGTTGACACCCGGGCATAACCCCGTACGAGACACTGGTAGTAATTGAGGTCAAAATTTTATCACAAGATCCGCGTTACAATAACTGGGCTCATTACGGTTGTAATTGAGCTCCTCGGAGTTGGTCAAAAAGTTTGTCGGCTTGGGGGAGAGGGTAGCAGTTCTTGATGGTAGCATCGTTCAATGCCCGGTAGTCCACGCACATCCGCATTGCACCAGTTTTCTTTCTCATGAACAGTTCTGGTGCGGCGTACGGTGACATGGATGGACGGATGAACCCTTGACCAAGCATCTCGTCGAGGTGCCTTTTCAACTTGATCCGCTTGTGGTTCCTCATCTGATAGGCTCCTTAAACTGTGGGCTGGCTGTCCGGTTTCAGTTTGATGTGATGGTCGATGTCGCGTTGAGGTGGTAAGGTTTTCACGAGTTTGCCAGAGACAACGCAAACACTCGGATGAGAGGCACAAACTCCTCGGGAACCATCACGAACTTTGTCAATGTCATTGAGGGTTATGAGGCTGATGAGGCCAATCAGTCAGCTACTGCCATTTCATTGGCTCCAGATGTATGAGCCACGCATGAGCCCCTCGTTGCATGGAATGCTTGGCTACGTTGAGCGGTATTGGCTACACAGATTGTTGCTTCTCAGTTGATGTGGCTTTCTCTGTCGCTTCCATCTCCGCTACTTCTATCATCCTCTTGCGCGCCATACGTGGAATTTCTCACTTGGCTCCGTTGATGTTCATGTAGACGTCACCACTGATTCAGTGGATCTGCCAATTGTGTTGGAACAGGAAATGATGTTTGAGAATGATTTTGTTATCACTCAGAGGACATGACCTCCATACCGTTGTATCCCACAAGTCTCCCACTTGCAGTTGTAATGGTTCTCGGATTCTCTGTATCTGCAATCTTGCGTGCACGTTTTTTCCTTCAAAAATCCCTGGTTCATTCTGCCAACCCAATTTTTGAACCATGTCGATGCTCACAAAGCTATGAGAGGCCCCTTTATCCAATAGTGCTGGTACCGTTCTGCGAATCTTGCAACCTCAGGGTTGCACTTTTAGGAGTATCGCCAGTTGGTGATCCTCATACCCCACGTTGAACTTTGCGATCTCAGAAACCCTGTGCTGCATTGTAAGCCGTTCAGATGGGCCATCGTTTGGCACAGATCGCTCCTCTTGGATAAGAATTGCGCCTTCCACTATTGTCCCTTGCTGTTTTCTGATTCAGTTTTTTGCGACTTCCCCCCCTTTTGGCCTGTTGCTTGCTTCAGAATTCAAGTGATATACTTGAATTTTCCGCACTTGAAGTATGTGCACGTGTCTTTTTGGGCGGGGGCGTCCACTTCCATCAGAGTCGAGGAGTCCCTCGACTGGCCTTTTCTGTTCCTACGATAATTGTGGTTGGGAGGTCGCCAGCTGTAGGATTCCGGATGCGAGCATTGTAGTCGTTAGTGTAGATCCTTTCTACTACAATCATTTGCGGTAGGTCGTTCTGAATTTCAGAATGGGCGATTGCTCGTCGGATGTCTTGTTTGAGGCCATTGTAGTGAAAACAGAGTTCATCGGGGGTGATGCTTGCACCGGTGATGATCTTGCAGAATCTTTGTGTGTACTCTGCAACACTAGACTGTTGACGGAGGCGTTGTACTTAGCACCAAGCCTGAATCTTCTTGTTCTGCCATCCAAAACGTGTGAGTATTACGCGTGAGAATCTGCTCCAGTCGATTGGTGGCATCAGCGCGTCTTGCCATTGCGGGTTCATCTACTCCAAGGGTAGAACACATGTGGTTGGCGATATGAGACGGGCGTCGTTGGCCATCGGTGAGGCCTCACTGGTCTCCTGTTGCCGTTGGATGGCCTTTTGGTTAGACCACCAACTTGACGTTGTGCTACACAGAAACACAGCGGCGAGGTCAGCTTTCTTTCGATCATCGTTGTCAAAAGCAGTGGTAAAGTACACCTCCAATCTTGTTAGCCACATCCAAACCGTTGGTCCCATGGAAATTGCAAGATCGAACGGTTCAGGTGGGGCCAAATCTTGGGTTCATTCGAGAGTTGGTTTTTTCTATCAATGAGCACTGCCTTTCGTGCATTCGCATTGCAAAGAGCCTCCATCGCAAAGTTTAGTTGTTGGAACAGATGGCTATTGATCCCCTCGAGTGCAGAGGTATGGTTTGCCAGTTCCTCGTTGATCCACGCTTGTTGTCCGATGCCACCTGTCGTTCTCATTGTAGACGTTGAGGCTGTCGGTAGGGGCGGTTGGTTTACCACCGTCGGATCCGTGACCGGATTGGTCGTCGGAGCCGTCATGGTTGATCCAGCTGCTGTATAGCTTGCCACGTTAGCATTCGCTGCCGCTTTGCAGGGTTCGCATGCATGGGCACGTTCTGCTCCCCCATTGCCAAAGTCGTCATCGAAGACCTGCCGCTGGTCGTCGGATGCGCTCGCTTGCTTCATGTCGTAGTCGCAAAGTCTGTGAAGTCTTGGCTTGTGAGATGCGTTGACGGCTTGTACAAGGTAGTCCTACAGGTGAGTAAAGAAGTCAGATGTATCTCCACTACCGTTGCGCTTTGATGCCAAGTGTTATTCCAAACAGAGCGTAGATGGTGAACACGTGGAAGTTGCGAGGTAGAACACGGTTTGAGAATTTGAGACACTTGAGCAATTTGTTGTTAGCGGTAAGTGGACTTTGATGAAAAGTGTCAAAACTATCAGACACATATGTGTAAGTGTCGAGTTACAAATGAGACGTAGTCGAGGTTGTCGAGTTGATTCTCGAGCGATGCGTGTGGAGTTGCATAGTGAGTGGTCGGATTGAGAAGCTCCTCCCAGGAATTTGGGGGCTTTGAAGATCAAGGGCGAAGATGCGAGATACATCATTGTAAATCTTTACATACCTCAATGCGTCAAGAAGTCGACCGAAATGTTTTGACACTTCTGTCGATGATTTTTGAAAGTGGTGGAATTTGTTAGATTGTGTGAGAAGGATTGCCAGAGGGAGAGGGCAGTTGACCGAATGGCCCTCGACTGTTGGAGTGAAAATGGAGGTCTGGACACACGATTGGCTATTTGTGTGATGACAAAAATGCCCACTTGGAAAGATAAGGGACTCGTGTACGTCTGGTAGGTAACACTGTGTCACCATGCGTGCAAGGCCAGTGATGTGGTGCAAAGTGAAGTGTGCAGCAGTTCAAGAAACAAAAAAATCAATATTTTCTGGAATATCGTCCCACACTAACAGACAGTAAAATGAACAAACGAGCAATTGGTAATACAAATGACTGTATTGAGTTTCATTCACGTAATTTCCAATCCACTTCACATTCCGTCACTTTCATTTAGTAGAATGAGTCATCTGGTATGACATACTCCACCTCAAATGAAACATGAAGACTTTATTGAAATCATAAGCTTGAGGTAGTGAAAGAAACTATAACTGGTCGCAACTGTGCGTAAGAAGTTGTCCATGCTCTTCACGCAAACATGGCGGGAGGGATCATTGAATGATGAAAATTTTCATACGGCATGCGACAAGGATCGCAAAACTCACAGANTAGTTTCCAATCCACTTCACATTCCGTCACTTTCATTTAGTAGAATGAGTCATCTGGTATGACATACTCCACCTCAAATGAAACATGAAGACTTTATTGAAATCATAAGCTTGAGGTAGTGAAAGAAACTATAACTGGTCGCAACTGTGCGTAAGACGTTGTCCATGCTCTTCACGCAAACATGACGGGAGGGATCATTGAATGATGAAAACTTTCATACGGCATGCGACAAGGATCGCAAAACTCACAGAAGCAACCACTACCTCCCTGGTCTGCAGCATGTGCCGCACAAATGAAAGTTTTCAAAGTGGGAATCATTTGTATCCACTTGAAGAAAGACAGTGAGCCATTCCCCCATTAGCAACCAAAAATTGGACCGTCCAGGCAGTACGATGCAGCATACCCAATCCCACCACCTGTTGTAGAAGTTAACTTGTTGCATAGGTATGGTTGTAAGAGGTTAGCAGGTACAAGATAGAAGAACGTATAGCTCCAAAAAACTCTGTACAAGTCCATAAGTCTCCGTGCATCACCATACAACAACGTACAACTTTTATACAACTTGCTTGTAACCGCTGCAACTCCGTACAACTCTGTATAGCTATGTACTACTCTGTACAACCCTGTAAAAGTCCATACATCTGTCTACAACTGTGTGCAACTCCCTACAACTCCCTACAACTCCCTATGACTTAGTAATATTCTGTACAACTCCATACAACTCTCTGTACAGCTCCTTCAAAATATGTACAGCTCTTTTTTAACTCTGTTGTTTTATGTAAAACTTTGTATGACCTTGTACAACTCTGTACAACTCCGTACAACTCCGTACGACTCACTACAACTCTCTAAAACTCCGTATAACTCCGTACAGGTCTACGCAAATGTGTAAAACTCTGTACAAATCCATACATATCCGTACAACTTGCTTAAAATCCAAGCAAATTCGTACAAATCTGTACATTGGCTGGTCATTTAGCATGGTAGCCAAGCCATGCCACTACTTATTGAAGGTCTTTGTACTTGGTAGCCAACAGCTAGCATTTCCAAAACATTTTTCCCCCTCTGATTATTCGTGTCTTGTATTCTGAGTTGTCAACTTTGACCACACACATTGAGATTATATTGGTCATGGTCAGTGACATAAGCCTAATTTGGTTGATCATTGTGCAAGGTAGCCACACTTTGCCACTACTTATTGAAGGTCTTTTTACTTCCTAGTTCAAAACAAGCATTCGAAAATCGTTGTTTCCCCTTCTGACCATTTATGACTCGTATTATGAGTTGTCAACATCGACCACATATAGTGAAATTCTCTGGTCATGATGAGTGACATGTGCCTAGTTTGGTTGGTCATTGTGCATGGTAGCCACACCGTGCCACTACTTATTGAAGGTCTTCGTACTTGCTAGTCAATAACTAGTAATCCATTTGTGAGTTGTATAATGAGTTGTGAACGTTGACCACCCATAGTGAAATTCTTTGGTCATGGTAGCCATACGGTGCCAATACAAATAAAAGGTTTTTTCCCTTGCTAGTTGATAAGCAGTATTCCCAAAGCATCGTTTCCCATGGTGACCATTTGTGACTTGTATTATGAGTTGTCAATGTTGACCATCCATAGTGAAATTCGTTGCTCATGGTCAGTGACATGCATGATTTTGTTGGTCATTGTGCCAGGTAGCAACACCGTGCCACATCTTATTGAAATCTTTGTACTTGCTAGTTGATAACAAGTATTCCCTAACCATTTCCCCCCCTCTATCAATTTGTGACTCATATTACAAGTTGTCAATGTTAACCCATCATAGTGAAATTGTTTTGTCATGGTCAGTGAGATATGCCTACTTTGGTTTGTCATTGTGCATGGTAGCCAAACTGTACCACTAATTATTGAACGTCTTTGTACTTTCTGGTCAATACCTAGTGTTCCCAAACTATTGTTTCCACCTCTGACCATTTGTGACTCATGTTATGAGTTGTCAACATTGACCACACATAGTGGAATTCTTTGGTCATGGTTAGTGAAACATGCAGAGTTTGGTTGGTCATTGTGCATAGGAGCCACATTGTGCCACTACTTATTGAAGGTATTTGTACTTGCTACTCCATAACTAGTATTGCCAAACAATTGTTTCCCCCTCTGACCATGTGTGACTCGTATTATGAGTTGTCAACGTTGACCATCCATGGTGAATATCTTTGGTCATGGTCAGTGACATATGCCTTCTTTGGTTGGTCTTTGTGCATGGTAGCCACTCTGTGCTACTTTTCATTGAAGGTCTTTGTACTTGCTAGTTGAGAACAAGTATTTCCAAACCATTCTTTCCCCCTCTGATCATTTTTGACTCGTATTACGAGTTGTCATCGTTGACCACACATCGTGAAATTCTTTGGTCATGGTCAGTGACATGCATCTACTTTTGTTTGTTATTGTGCAGGGTAGCCACATCGTGAAACTAATTATTGAATGTCTTTGTACTTGCTAATAAAAAACTTGTACGTACAAACCATTATCCCCCCCTCTGACCATTTGTGACCCGTATTTTGTGTTGTCAATATTAATCACACATAGTGAAATTCTTAGGTCATGGTGAGTAACACATGTCTACATTGCTTGGTCATTACGCATAGTAGCCACACCGTGTCACTATGTGTTGAAGGTAATTGCTAGTGAATTTATAGTATTCTCAAACCATGTTTCTCGCTCTTACCATTTGTGACTTGCATTATGAGTTGTCAAAGTTGACCCATCATAGGGAAATTGTTTTATCATGGAGCGTGACATATGCCTACTTCGTTTGGTCATTGTGCATGGTAGTTACACTGTGCCACTAGTTATCAAATGTCTTTGTTTTTACTATTCTATGGGTAGTATTCCTAAACAATTGTTTCCCCCTATGACCATTTGTGACTCGTACTATGAGTTGTCAACGTTGACCACACAGTGAAATTGTTTGGTCATGGTCAGTGACATATTCCTACTTAGGTTGGTCATTGTGCATTGTAGCCAAAAAGTGCCACTATTCATTTAAGGTCTTTGTACTTGCTAGATGATGATTGGTATCCCCAACCCATTTCACCCCTATGACCATTTTTGATTTGTGTTATGAGTTGTCAACGTTGACCGCCCGTAGTAAAATTCTTTGGTCATGGTAAGTGAAACATGCCTACTTTGGTTGGTCATTGTTTACAACAGCCACACCAGGCCACCACTTATTGAAGGTCTTTTTACTTTCCAGTCAATTACAAGTATTCCAAAACCATTGTTATCCCCTCTGACCATTTGTGACTCGTGTTATGAGATGTCAACATTGATCACATAGATGAATTCTTTGGTCATAGCTAGTGACGTGTGCATACTTTGGTTGGTCAGTGTGCATGGCAGCCAAACCGTGACACTACTTAGTGATGGTCTTTGTACTGGCTAGTCAACAAATAAAATCCACAAACAAGTGTTTCCCCCTGTGACCATTTGTGAGATTTATCACGAGTTGTCAAGATTGACCACACGAAGTGAAGTTCTTTGGTCATGGTCAGTGACATATGCCTACTTTCGTTGGTCATTGTGCACAATGGCCACACCGTTGCACTATTCATTGAAGATATTTTAATTTCTAGTCAAGAACTACTATTCCCAAACCATGGCCTCCTCCCTCTAACCATTTGTGACCCGTATTATGAGTTGTGAATATTGACCAGACATAGTGGAATCCTTTGGTCATTGCCAGTGACACATGCCTACTTTGGTTGGTCATTGTGCAAGATATCAACACCATGTCACTATGTTTTGAAGGTATTTGTCCTTGCCAGTTGACAAAAGATATTGTCAAACTAGTTTTTTCTCCTCTGACCATTTGTGACATTCGTTATTAGTTTTCAACGTTGACCACACATCGTGAAATTCTTTGGTCATGGTCAGTGACATATGCCTACTTTGGTTGGTCATTGTGCATGGTAGCCACACCGTGCCAGTACTTGTTGAATCTCTTTGAACTAACTAGTTGATAACTAGTATTCCCAGACCATTTTTTACCCCTCTGATCATTTGTGACTTGGATTATGTTTTTGAATGTTTGACCACACATGGTAAAATTCTTTGGTCATTGTCAGTAACACATGACTGTTTTGGTTGGTAATTGTGCATGGTTGCCACACCATGCCACTACTTATTGAAGGTCTTTGTGACTTCCATTTAAAAATTGGTATTCTCAAACCAAAATTTCCCCTTTTGACCATTTTTGATTCGTGTTATGAGTTTTCAATGTTGACCACACATTGTGAAATTCACAAGTCATGGTCAATGACATATTTGTACTTTGGTTGGTCATTATGCATGGTAGCCACAACGTGCCACTACATATTGAAGGTATTTGTACTTGCAATTCAATGAAAAACATTCGTAAGCCAATGTTTCCCCCTATGACAACTTGTGACTTGTATCATGAGTTGTCAACGTTGACCACACATAGTGGAATTCTTTGGTCATCGTCAGTCACATATGCCTACTTTGGCAGGTCATGGTGCACAGTGGCCACACCGTTCAACTATTTATTGAAGGCACGATTTCTTTCTAGTCAATAACTAGTATTCCCATACCATCGTTTCCCCCCCTGACCATTTGTGACTCATGTTACCAGTTGTCAATGTTGACCAAACATTGTGAAATCCTTTGGTCATGACCAGTGACTTACGCCTACTTTGGTTGATCATTGTGCTGGGTAGCCACACCAGGCCAGTAATGTTTGTAGGTATTTTTACTTGCTAGTGGATAAGAAATATTCCCAAACCATTTTTTCCCCTCTGACCATTAGTGACTCGTATTATGAGCTCTCAATGTTGACCACACGTAGTGAAATTCTTTTGTCATGGTCAGTGACACATGCCTTCTTTGGTTGGTCATTATGCATGGTAGCCACACCGTGAAACTACAGATTGAAGTTCTTTGCACTTGCTAGTTGATCACTAGTATTCCCAAAACCATTGTTTCTCCCTTTGACCATTTGTGGCTCATGTTATGAGTTGTCAACACTGACCACATGTACTGAAATTCTTTGGTCATGGTCAGTGACATATGCCTGCTTTGGTTGGTCATTGTACATACTAGCCACACCTTGACACTGTTGTTCAAAGGTCTTTGTACTTTCTAGTCGATAAAAAGTATTCCAAAACCATTGTTTTCCCCTGTGACCATCTATGACTCGCATTATGAGTTGTCAACATTGACCACACATAGTGAAAGTCTTTGGTCAGTAACATATGCCTGTTTTGGTTGGTCATTGTGCACAGTAGTCACACTGTGCCACTACTTGTTCAATGTCTTTACACTTGCTTGTGGATAGCTAGTATGTCCAAACCATTGTTTCCCCCTCTGACCATTTGTGGCTCGTATCATGCGTTGTCAACGTTGACCACACACACTCAAATTCTTTGGTCATGGTTAGTGATGTATGCCTACTTTTGTTGGTCATTGTGCATGATAGCCACACCGTGCCACTACTTATTGAAGGTATTTGTACCTACCAGTCAACAACTAGTATTCCCAAACCATTGTTTCCCCCTCTGACCATTTGTGAATGGTATTATGAGTTGTTAAAGTTTACCACACATAATGAAGTTATTTGGTTATGGTCAGTGACATATGCCTCCTTTTGTTCATCATTTTGCATGGTAGCCACTCCATGCCACTACTTGATGAAGGTCTTTATACTTGCTATTAGATAACTGGTATACCAAACCCATCTGTTTCCCCTCTGACTATTTGTGAATTTTGTTATGAGTTGTCAATGTTGACCACACATAGTGACATTTATTGGTTATGTTCAGTGACATATGCCTGCTTTGGTTGGTCATTGTGCATGGTTGCTACACCCTGCTTGTGCTTTTGGAAGGTCTTTGAAGTTGCCAGTAAATAATTAGTATTCCAAAACCATTGTTCCCCCCTCTGATCATTTGTGACCTATGTTATGAGATGTCAACATTGATCACACATAGTGAAATTCTTTGGTCATTGTTAGTGACATATGCCTACTTTGGCTGGTCATTGTCCATGGTAGCCACACCGTGCCAATACTTACTAAAGGCCTTTGTATTTGCTATTCAACAAACAACATTCCCAATCCAATGTTCCCCCCTTTGACCATTTGTGACTTGTATCATGAGTTGTCAAGATCGACCACACAGTGAAATTCTTTGGTCATAGTCAGTGACATATGCCTACTTTGGTTGGTCATTGTGCATAGTAGCCACAACGTTCCACTATTCATTGAACGTATCTTTACTTTCTAGTTGATAACTAGTATTCCCAAACCATGGTTTTCCCCACCCTGGCCATTTGTGACTCGTATTATGAGTTGTGAACATAGACCAGACATAGTGAGATCCTTTGGTCATTGCGAGTGACATAAGCCTACTTTGGTTGGTTATTGTGCAGGATAGCCACACCGTGTCACTACGTTTTGAAGGTATTTGTACTTTCTAGTCCATAACAGACATTCCAAAACCATTTTTTCCCCTTCTGACCATTTGTGAATCTGATTGTGTTTTGTCAACGTTGACCACACATGGTGAAATTCTTTGGTCATGGTCAGTAACACATGACTGTTTTGGTCCGTCATTGTGCATTGTTGCCACACCGTGCCACTACTCATTCAAGGTGTTTGTACTTGCCAGTTGAAAACTAGTGTTCCCAAACCAACGTTCGCCCCTCGGACCATTTGTGACTCGTATCATGGGCTGTCAATGTTGACCACATGTTGTGAAATTCTTTGGTCATGGTTAGTGACACATGAGTACTTTTGTTGTTCATTATGCATGGTAGCCACAACGTGCCACTGATGATTGAAGGTCTTTGTACTTGCTAGCCAATAAACAAAATTTGCAAAGCAATGTTTCCCCCTCTGAACATTTGTGACTCGTATCATGACCTGTCGACGTTGACCACACATAGTGGAATTCTTTGGTCATGGTCAGTGACGTATGCCTTCTTTGGCTGGTCATAGTGCAGAGTAGCCACACCGTTGCACTATTCATTGAAGATATTCTTACTTTCTAGTCAAAAACTAGTATTCCAAAACCATCGTTCCCCCCCCTGACCATTTGTGACTCATGTTATGACTTGTCAAGGTTGGCCAAACATAGTGAAATCCTTTGGTCGTGGCCAGTGACATGCTGACTTTGGTTGGTTTCTTTACAGGGTAGCCACACCGTACGACTACTTTTTGAAGTTTTTTGTACTTGCTATTTCATAACAAACTTGAAGATCTGTACAAATCTGTACAACTGCCTACAACTCCTTACAACTTGCTACAGCTTTGTGAAGTTCCGTAAAAATCTGTACAACTTGGAACTACTCCGTTCAACATCATACAACTTTGTACAACTGCATACACATCTGTAAAACTTGCTACAACTCTGTACAACTATGTACAACTCCCTACAGCTCCTTACAACTCCCTATGACTTTGTACGACACCCTACAGCTCCGTACAATTGTTTCCACTCCGTACTACTCCTTACAACTCCGTGCAACTCTGTAAAACTTTGTGCATATCTTTAAAATCCGTACAACTCCGCACAGCTCTGTACAACTTCCTACACCTCGCTACGACTCCGTCAACTCCACACAACTACATACAACTCCATACAGATCTTCTCAACTCTGTACAACTCTGTACAACGCCTTGCAACTCACTACAACTCCATGAAACTCTGTACAACTCCGTACAACTATGTTCAACTCTGAATAAATCGATTCAAATTCATACAAGTCTGTAAAACTCCGTATAACTTTGTACAACTTGCCACAAATCCGTACAACACTAAAGAACTCCATGAAACTCTGTACACCTCCATACAAATACTTACAGCTTTGTACAGCTCTCTACAACTCCCTTAATGTTCCTAAAACTCCCTTTAACTCCATTCAACTCTGTACAACTCTGTGAAACTCCTTCCGTACAACTTTGTACAACTTTGTACAATTAGATACATCTCCATAAACTTTGTGCAGCTCCCAACAACTCCGTATAAAACTGTACAAGTATGTACAACTCCTTACAGCTTGATACAACTCCCGACAACTCCGCACAACTCCGTACAACTCTTTACAATTCCATACAGCTTCGTAGGACTCTGTGCAGCTTTGCATAGATTGCCACAACTCCGTACAGCTCCGGAAAGCTTTGTACAGCTGTGTATAACTCATTACATCTTCCTACAACTCCGTCAATTCTGTACACCTCAGTACAACTCAGCAAAAATCTGGACAACTCCGTACAAATCTCTATGGCTCTGTACAACTCTTTACAACCCAGTCAACTCCTTTCTACTCCTCATAACTTTGTAGAACTCCGTACAAGTCCATACAAATCTGTACATCTCCGTAGAAATCCCTACAGCTCCGTACAACTCTGTACAAGTCCATGTGACTCCATACAACTACGTTCAACTATGAATCTTCACTCTGCTACGACTTCGGACAACTCTGTACAACTCTTTACAATATTGTACAACTGATTACAACTCTGAAACACTCCGTACAACATGCTACAGTTTTGTACAGCTCCGTACAACCTTGTACAAGTGCGTACAATCCCCTACAACTCCGTACAACTCCATACGCTCCTGTTCAACTCCATACAACTCGTACAACTCCGTCCAACAATGAATATGTCCATACACCTCCGTACAATGTTTTATTGATCCGTAAAACTCCTTAGAACTCCGTACAACTCCATGCAACTCCGTACAACTCTGTACAACTCTGTACATTTGGCTAAAACTCTCTACAACACCTTCCAACTTTCTACAACTTTGTACAACTTAGTGCAACTTCGTTCAACTCCATACAACTTGCTAGAACTTCGTACAAGTCTGTACAACTCCATACAAATCCAAACAACTGTGTACATCTCTGTACAACTCCGTAGATTTCCATACTACTCCGTTCGGATTTGTACAAATCCGTTCAACTTTGGATGACTCAATACAACTTTGTACAACACCGTCCATATCTGTACAACTTTGTACAACTCTGTACAACTTCGTACAACTGCGTACAGCTTTGTACAACTTGCTCCAGTTGCTACAACTCATCATAACATTGTAAAACTTCCTACAACACCATACAACTCCTTACAACTCCTAACAGCTCTATACAACCTTATACAACTGCATCCAACCGCGTACAGCTCCTTACATATCCATACACCTTTGTACAAATTACTAAAGCTGCGGATAGCTTCGTACATCTCCGTACAACGTCGTACAATGCTGTACAACATTGTACAATTCTGTACAATGCACTACAACTCAGTACAACCCTGTACACCTTTGTACAACTTGGTACAACTCTGTACAAATTGATGCAACTCCATACAACTCTGTACAACTCCGTAAAAATCCGTACAACTCCATGAAACTCCATACAGCTTGTCAATGCACCGGATAACAAAGGTCTAGGAAACGGGTCAANTCCAACCGCGTACAGCTCCTTACAAATCCATACATCTTTGTACAATTTACTAAAGCTGCGTATAGCTTCGTACATCTCCGTACAACGTCGTACAATGCTGTACAACATTGTACAATTCTGTACAATGCACTACAACTCAGTACAACCCTGTACACCTTTGTACAACTTGGTACAACTCTGTACAAATTGATGCAACTCCATACAACTCTGTACAACTCCGTAAAACTCCGTACAACTCCATGAAACTCCATATAGCTTGTCAATGCACCGGATAACAAAGGTCTAGGAAACTGGTCAAGACATGGGAGGTCACCAACTGCTCTTGGTGTTTCAAACAAGATAGCATATCACCCTCTAACAAGGGATCCACATTTTACGTTTGTTCAGTTTGCAACCTCACAAAGTCGGCATGAAGGTCTTTAGTGTCTACCGTTTTTCTGACAATCGGTGAGGAGTCTCAAAGGCAAGAACTGTACATAGATGCATGCAGGCTACATGATTTTGTGCTTGATAAGCTTTGCTAATGCTGTTACTTGTGGTGGCTCTACAGGAGCCAACCTCAGCCTCGAGGGTACATACCCATTATGGACAGTGCATTCTTGGCCTATATCAGAACAAACCAAGGGGACATACTTTATAGAGTACATCATGCCTTGTCTTTCCGTGCGACCAGCCAACTAGCTAGTGGACAAGGTGCATACCATACAAAAAATCTCTCCCTTGCACCTCTATCCATCTGTTGCTCACTGGGCTCCATCAATGCCTTGGGGCTCACCCTTCCTCTGCCACACTGCTCATGCCGAATCCACAAATTACTGCATAAAGCAAGTTGCTCTCTAGCGGCTTGGTCATGCAGTCGGCAAGCATATTCTTGGTTCCGTAGTGCTACAATTCCACCACGTTCTTCAAGACCAGGGCACATGAGTAGTGGTAATGTATGTCAATGTGCTTTGTTTGCCAGGAGATGATCTCATCTTCAGCCATCAAGATGGTGCTCATGTTGTCCACATGTATGACCATAGCGTCCTTCTATGGCATTGTTGTTTTGCCAAGCAGGCTGTGCAGCCACTAAGCCTCCTTGCACAACTCAGACATAGTAATCTACTCTGCCTCAGCCGTGAACACGGAAACACAATCCTGCTTCCTGCTGGCCCATGAGATGGCAGTGATATTCAAGATGCACATGTATCCAGAGGTGGATTTCGGGTCGTCAAGATTTCCTCCCCAGTCGGCGTTGGTGTAGCACTTCAGGCGGAGGAGGTCCATACCTTCTTGCCCTCCAAGGAAGAGGCCCATGTGATGTGTCTTCTGAAGGTAGCGCAAGATGCGCTTGACTGCGTGCAAATTCTAGTGGCCTTGGGTTGGCCACAAACCTGCTCACTTGTCCCACAACGTAGCAGATGTCCGGATGAGTACCTACCATAGTGTACATGATGCTATCCACGACGGAATGGTAGTGGATTTCTTGCATCTCCCTTTGTTCTGCTTCATTGCTTGGCAACATTGAGGCCTTCTGTTTTGCATCGGTCGTCATTGGGGTGCCCACAGGTTTGTAGTCTTCCATGTGATAGCGCTTTAGTACCTCACCGTTGTATTTGGTTTGGTTGAGTTTGATGGTGCCTGTTGCTCGGTTGTGGTGGATGGCAATCCTAAGGTAGTACTTGAAAGAACCCATGTCTTTCATTTTGAACATTTTGCTGGAGTTAGAATTTAGCTCATCCAGCATCTCGACCAAAGATGAGCAGATGATCAGATCATCCACATACAATGCAAAAAACATCAGCCCATCCCCCTTCATCGTGTACGTATAATGTTGGGTCATTTTGGCAATGTGCAAAGGAGAGACCAGTCACGAATCCGTCCATCTCTTTGTACCATATCCTTGGGGCCTGTTTCAGCCTGTAGAGCACTTTTACCAACTTGCACACCTTGCCCTTGGGACCTTTGACTCCTTCGGGCACCTCCATCAGCACTTCATTGGCAAGCTTCCCATGAAGGAAAGCTGTTGTAACATCCATCTTGTGTATCTCCAGATTCTTTGCGGCTACGATGGTAGGGAGAGAGCAGATGGAAGCAAAGGTCACGACAGGCGCCAATGTCTCGTCGTACTCAGAGCCCGGGCATTGAGAAAACCCCTTTGCCACTACCCTCACCTTGAAGTATTCAATTTTGCCATCTTGTTTCTTCTTCACTCGAAGGACCCACTTGGATCCCACCATGTGGACCTTATCATATCTATCCACCAGCACCCATGTGCCGTTCTTGGCAATGGACGTGAGCTCGCTGTCCAATTCCTCCTTCCAATTGGCCGCATCCAGGCCATTCATTGCATTTGCCATTGTAGATGGCTCTCCCTAAGCCATGCACAACCATGTAAGGCCAGTCCAATCATCCTCATACCATAGGGGTGCTTTCTTTGGTAGCAAACTGCATTGGGGGTGCTTGTGCAACTTCTTGCTTTGGTGCTAGTGCTACCAAAGATGGTGGTGTGTTGTCGTCGTCATTGTTGTCAAAAGAGTAGTCATTTTCCAAGTCAGACTCGGAAGCCCCAGATGCCTCGGTATCTGCATCCATGTCAGATGCTACGTCATCTTGTGCAGTTGCTCTCCCGTTCCTACCACCTGCTGGAATTGCAAGCCAGTAGTTGGGTGTTTGATCTCCGGACTCAAGCAAGACTATCCGCTCCCCCCCCCTTGGGAGCGAGGATCGGGTCTAGCAGCTCTCCTTTTCCAAGGGTGCGTTTATCAAACTCAATGTCGCGGCTCCTCACGAGCTTGCCTGCTGCCTGGTCCCAAAGCCGATAGGCTTTGTGTGATGTGTTGTACCCAACAATGACGCATGTTTTGGAACGTGCGTCTAGCTTGCCTCCACCTTCTTGGAACTGGATCTTCACCCATGCAGTTGACCCCAACACCTTGAGATGAAAGGAGTTGGGTTTTTTCCTGACCATGCTTCTTGTGGGGTCTTTAGCTGCTTGTCTTGCTCCTTTCCACGCTTTCGCAGGGCAGTTGCTGGTGTGAGGTTCAAGAGGTACCAGGCCGTTGTTGTAGCTTCAGCCCAAAAGCGAGGTGGGAGCTTGGCGTCGAACAGCATGCTTCGAACCATGCCCAGTAGGGTCTCGTTCATCCTTTCGGCCACGCCATTGCTTTGGGGGAAGGGGTGGTTTTCTTGTGGCGGTTGCCATGATGCTTGAGCCAAGGCTTGCATGCCTTGTACTCACTTCCGTTGTCACTTTGGAGTGTCTTCACCTCCTTGGACGTTTCCACTCTATCATGGTGACGAAATCTAGGAGCTTCTCCTTGATCTTTCCCTTTGCTTTGAGGAAGTAAATCCACAACTTGCGGTGGTGGTCGTCGATGAAGGTCTAGAAGTACTTGTTTCCTCCATTAGACATTGTGTGAAAGGGTCCATACACGTCACTGTGGATAAGGTCCAAGACATTCTCCACCTGTTGACCTCCCTTCCCAAACGGCTTCTTCTTTGCCTTTTCTTGGAGGCATGGTTCACACAACGTACACCCTTCTCCATGCTTCATGGTTCACCCTTCCATTCCGTGGACTACCTCTTGCTCATGCAACTTTTGCAGGATGCTGTTGGCCACATAGCAAAATTGCTGGTGCCATAGCTCAGCATTAGTATCCTTGGTTGATGTGGTGGCCGCAATGGTCGCTGGTAGTGCATCCTTTGGCTTTGGTTCCAATGTCTTGGTGGCACATGGCACTCCCTCATCTAACACCTTGGTGACTTTGGTTTAAAGCACGTAGAGGCCATCGACTCTTAGAGCTTGAAGGATGAGGTTGTCTTTGGTGTACAGAATGTTGATGTCCTCATTTTTTAGGTCCACTACTTCCTTGCTGGTGAACACCACTGTCATGTTGTTTTCGGTGATTTTTGAGACCGAAAGCAGGTTTGCTGCAAAGGAGGGCATCTACACCACCTTTTGAAGATTGACCTCCTTCTTAGCATCATTCACATTGAACGTAATGACCTTGTCCCCTTCACTCATGGCTTGGACGGCGCTATCGTTTGTACACTTGATGTGCATGTCAGATTCGGTCATGGAGATATATCCACCCTTCTCTTTTGAGGAGTTGTGGTTGGTTCCCGAGTCAAGGGCAAATGCCCCTGGCCTAAGGAGCATTGTCCCGTTCATGGGCAACCCTTCAACCATCGTGTTGATAAGCTCCTTCTTCTCCTTCTGACCTTTGTTCCTGCCTTCTTTCCTAGGACTACGGCAGTCCCTAGCCTAGTGCCTAGCCTTGCTATAGTTGTAATGGTTGTCGGGATTTTTGGAACTCTTCCCGCCACCATTGCCGTTCCCTCCACCGCCACCGCTTCCACTGTTGCCTTGACTGGAGCAAGAGCTTGAACCTTGTCCACCAAAAAGAGAGGCATAGGCTGAAATGTTTGCTTCACTACCATTGCGTTGCATGGACTCGTTGCGGACGTGTTCGGCGACAACCTCATATGTCACATCCGCCTTCTTCCAACCGCCAAATACGGTGATCAAGGACCCCCAGCTTTCCGACAACGTCATCAAAAGGATCATGGCACGCATGTTGGAATCGAGATTCTATTCCCTTTGTTTTACCTCTTGGAGCACGTTGTCGAACGATTGCAAAAATGCATGTATTGCTTCTCCTTTTCTCACCCTCATCGATATCAACCTTCAGAAGATGAGGAGTCAGTTTTCTAGGGTGTTTGATTGATGCACGCATGAGAGTTTTGCATAGGCCTCGGCAGCGGACGTACATCCTGTGATGTGGGAGTGTTGAGTCTCATTGATGGACGTCACAAGTATGGCAAGAGCCATGTTGTTCTTTGTTTTCCATGCAGCGAGGTCAGTGGTATGCATAGTCACTATTTCCTTGGTGGGTGCTCTCTCGGTCCCTTTTAGGATGTTGAGATAGCCACACACGTTCATGACAGTCTCAAACTGCAATTTCCACAAGGGAAAACCTGTCCCCGTGAATTTGGACATACCCGTCCGAAGGAGGGCTTGAGTCGGATTCGCCATTTTTGGAGGTTTCTTGTCTTCTCTCCTTCGCTGCTACTCTGCTTCGTTGAGGCCAATGAGGCTGATGAGGCTCCTGACTATGACCGTTGCCAAAGGTACAGTTGGTTCCGTTGCATACCCCTCCTGTCGCTGATCGCCTAAGGCGATGGTGCCGTCATGAGAGAAACGGACTCGGGGTCGTACCACCTTCTAAAGGGGTAGAGATTTATCCCATGGGGCTTGAGGGTCTTGTCCAACATAGAAAGAGCCATTCCTTGTTCCCTAGTCTGTCACATGCGCGCACCCTACATGAAGAAGCCAATGGAGCCAATGGCGCAGATTGGAGCCATCCGATCTTCATGCCCCTGTTGTACTTATGCGCCCTGCAAGATCACGCATGAGTCGGTCTTGGAAGCGTGCCTTTGTCAATGTGCCGGATAGCAACGGTCTAGAAAACGGGTCCCGACATGGGAGGTCGCCAACCGCTCTTAGTATTGCAACCAAGATAGCATATCACCCTCAAACGAGGGGTCCAAACATTAGGTTTGTTTGGTTTGCAACCTCACGAGATCCGCATGAAGGTCTTTAGTGTCTACCCTTGTCGGACACTCTGTGAAGAGTCTCAAAGGCAGGAAATGCAAATGGATGAATGCAAGGTACCGGCTTTTGAACTGCTAATGCTTCTGCTTGCAGTGGCTCCATAGGAGCCAACCTCAGCCTACAGTCCTACTTAGAATGCCCGAAGACCGCCAGGTGTCATCTTCAAGGTAGGCTCTAGTAAGCTTCCTAGAATCGTCCTGCCCCATTATGGGCCACAAATACAAATGCGGCCGTCGAGGGGTTTGAGCCCGCGACCCATGAGCTCCGTCGCCTGTCCCAACTAGGCCACAATGTTGTGTTTCCTATGAGGAATTCCAGGGGACATACCCATTATGTGAAGTGCTTTCCTGGCCTATCTCAGAATAGACCAAGGGGACATACTCCATAGAGCAGTGCATGCCTTGTCTTTCCACGCTACGAGCCAGCTAGCCAATGGACAAGGTGTATACCATTCAACACAACTTCGTAGAAATTTGTACAACCAACTCCATACAACTGTGTATAACTATGTACAACTCCATAAAGCTTCGTGCAACTCCATAGAATCCCGCACAATGTTTCTTTCAATTGCTAAAAACATGTACAACTTCGTACAACTCCTTTCAACTCCTGAAAAATCTCTACAACTTCTTACAACTCTGTACAACTGCGTACAACTTCCCATAAATTGTATGACTCTGTACTACTCAGTAAAACATGATACAGCTATGTAAGAATTCAGAAAACTCCATACAAATCCGTAGAAATATGTACAAATCTGTACACCTCCGTACCACTTGGTGCAACTCCATACAACTTTGTCCAAAATTGTAAGACCCTGTACAACTCTCTATAACTCTATACANCCGTCGCCTGTCCCAACTAGGCCACAATGTTGTGTTTCCTATGAGGAATTCCAGGGGACATACCCATTATGTGAAGTGCTTTCCTGGCCTATCTCAGAATAGACCAAGGGGACATACTCCATAGAGCAGTGCATGCCTTGTCTGTATGTGTAGCTAGCCAGCTAGGCAGTGGACAAGGTGCACACTATTTCAACAAATCTCTCCCTTGCACCTCTGTCCATCTGTCCCTTGCTCGGCTCCATCAATGCCTTGGAGCTCACCCTTCCTCTGCCGCACTCCTCATGCCGAATCCACGAATGCCTGCATAATGCAAGTCGCTGTCCAGCGGCTTGGTCATGCAGTCAGCAAGCATGCTCTTTGTTCCGCAGTGCTGCAAGTCCACCACGTTTTTCATGACCAGGTCACGCGAGTAGTGGTAACGTATGTCGATGTGCTTCGTTCGCCGGGAGATGATCTCATCTTCAGCCATCGAGATGGTGCTCATGTTGTCCATGTGTACAATCGTGGCGTCCTTCTGTGGCACTGTCATTTCGCCAAGCAGGCTGCGGAGCCATTGTGTCTCCTTGCACACCTCAGACAAAGCAACGTACTCTGCCTCAGCCGTGGACACGGAAACACAATCCTGCTTCCTGCTGGCCCATGAGATGGCAGCGCCATTCAAGATGCACATGTATCCAGAGGTGGATTTCCTGTCGTCAAGATTTCCTCCCCAGTCAGCGTCGGTGTAGCACTTCAGACGAAGGGGGTCTGTTCCTTCTTGGCCTCCAAGGACGAGGCCCATGTGACGTGTCTTCTGCAGGTAACGCAAGATGCGCTTGACTGCCTGCCAGTGTTGTGGCCCAGGGTTGGCCACGAATCTGCTCACTTGCCCCACAGCATAGCAGATGTCCGGAAAAGTCCCTACCATGGCGTACATGATGCTACCCACGGCGGACTGGTAGGGGATGTCTTGCATCTCCCTTTGTTCTGCTTTGTTGCTTGGCGACATGGAGGCCTTAAGCTTTGTGTCGGTCGTCATTGGGGTGCTGAAAGGTTTGCAGTCTTCCATGTGGTAGCGCTCCAGCACCTCACCAATGTATTTGATTTGGTTGAGTTCGATGGTGCCTGCTGCTCGGTTACGGTGGATGGCAATCCCGAGGTAGTACTCGAGAGGACCCATGTCCTTCATCTTGAACCTTTTGCTGAGGTCAGACTTCAGCCCATCCAGCAGCTCGACCGAAGACGAGCAGATGATCAGATCATCCACGTACAGCGCAACCAGCATCAGCCCTCTCCCATCACCGCGCACGTACATGCTCGGGTCATTCTGGCAATGCGCGAAGGAGAGGCCGGTCATGAAACCGTCCATCTCTTTGTACCACATTCTTGGGGCCTGTTTCAGCCCGTAGAGCGCTTTCACCAACTTGCACACCTTGCCCTTGGGAGCTTCGACTCCTTCGGGCACCTCCATCAGCACTTCCTTGTCAAGCTTCCCATAAAGGAAAGCTGTCTTGACGTCCATCTGGTGTATCTCCAAGTTCTTTGCGGCAGCAATGCCAAGGAGAGAGCGGATGGAGGCAAAGGTCACGACGGGCGCGAACGTCTCATCGTACTCGGAGCCCGGGCGTTGAGAGAACCCCTTAGCCACTACCCTTGCCTTGAACTTGTCGATGTTGCCGTCTTGCTTCTTCTTCACTCGGAGGACCCACTTGGATCCCACCACGTGGGCCTTGTCGGGTCTATCCACCAGCACCCACGTGCCGTTCTCGGCAATGGATGCGAGCTCGCTATCCACTGCCTCCTTCCACTTGGCCGCATCTGGGCCATTCATGGCCTCCGCCACTGTGGATGGCTCTCCCTGAGCCATGCACGACCAGCTAAGGCCGGTCCAATCATCCTCATACCGCAAAGGTGCTCTCTTTGGTCGCAAACTGCGCCGGGGTAGTGGTGCCGCTTCTTGCTTTGGTGCTGGTGCTTCCACAGGTGGTGGTTTGTCGTCGTCGT
>SZWC01002032.1:49250-71105 GCA_023375785.1 Penium margaritaceum | reverse complement strand
GGTGAGGTACTGAAGCGCTACCACATGGAAGACTGCAAACCTGTCAGCACCCCAATGACGACTGATACAAAGCTGAAGGCCTCCATGTCACCAAGCAATGAAGCAGAACAAAGGGAGATGCAAGACATCCCCTACCAATCCGCCATGGGTAGCATCATGTACGCCATGGTAGGGACTTTTCCGGACATCTGCTATGCTGTGGGGCAAGTGAGCAAATTCGTGGCCAACCCTGGGACACAACATTGGCAGGCAGTCAAGCGCATCTTGCACTACCTACAGAAGACACGTCAAATGGGCCTTGTCCTTGGAGGCCAAGAAGGAACGGACCCTCTTTGCCTGAAGTGCTACACCGATGCTGACTAAGGAGGAAATCTCGACGACAAGAAATCCACCTCTGGATACATGTGCATCTTGAATGGCATTGCCATCTCATGGGCCAGCAGGAAGCAGGATTGTGTTTCCGTGTCCACGGCTGAGGCAGAGTACGTTGCTCTGTTTGAGGTGTGCAAGGAGACTCAATGGCTGCGCAGCCTGCTTGGTGAAATGACAGTGCCACAGAAGGATGCCACGGTCATACACGTGGACAACATGAGTGCCATCTCGATGGCTAAAGATGAGATCATCTCCCGGCGAACGAATCACATTGACATACGTTACCACTACTCACGTGACCTGGTCATGAAGAACGTGGTGGAATTGCAGCACTGCAAACGAAGCGCATGCTTGCTGACTGCATGACCAAGCTGTTGGAGAGCGACTTGCACTATGCAGATATTCCTGGAATCGACATGAGGAGTGCGGCAGAGAGGGTGAGCCCCAAGGCATTGATGGAGCCCAGTAAGTGACAGATGGACAGAGGTGCAAGGGAGAGATTTACCAAAATAGTTTGCACCTTGTCCACTGCCTAGATGGCTAGCCACACGTACAGACAAGGCATGCACTGCTCTATGGAGTACGTCCCCTTGGTCTGTTCTGAGACGGGCCAGGAATGCACTGCCCATAATGGGTATGTCTCCTGTGGCTCATCATAGGAACCATACCTTTTCGGCTTGGTTGAATAGGCACCGAAATCTCAAGCGAGAGGTTGTGGGTTCAAATCCCACAATGGCTACAATTTTCTTTGTGGCCAAAACTGGGACAGGAAGCTTCTAGGAAGTTTACTAGAGCCTGCCTTGAGGATGACACTTGGCGGTCTAAGGACGCGCCAAGTAGGACTGTAGGTTGAGGTTGGCTCCAGTGGAGCCACCACAAGCAGAAGCTTTAGCAAAGCTCTGCAAGTATAAAAGCCTGTACCTTACATGCATCCATTTACAGTTCTTGCCTTTGGGACTCCTCACAGAGTGTCCAACCAAAGGTAGACACTAAAGACCAACATGCGGACTTTGTGAGGATGCAAACCAAACGAACCTAAGGTGTGGATCCCTCGTTCCAGGGTGATATGGTATCTTGGTTGCAATACCAAGAGCGGTTGGCGGCCTCCCATGTCGGGACCCGTTTTCTAGACCGTTGCTATCCGGCACATCGACACGTCTTTGTAACTGCTTGTCAATAACTAGAAGTCCCAAACCATTGCTCCCCATCTAACCATTTGTGAATCGTATCATGAGTTGTCAACGTTGACCACACATAGTGACATTCTTTGGTCATGGTCAGTAACATATGCCTCCTGTGATTGGTCATTGTGCATGGTATCCACACCGTGCCACTCAGTATTATTGGTCTTTGTACTTGCTAGTTCATAAGAAGCATTTCAGAAGCATTCTTTCCCCCTCTGAACATTTGGAACTCATGATTTGAGTTGTCAACGTTGACCACACAGTGAAATTCTTTGGTCATGGTTGGTGACCTATGCCTACTATGGTTGGTCATGGTAGCCACACCGTGTCAATACATATTGACAGCAATTGTACTTACTAGTCGATAACTTGTATTGCCAAACTGGTGTTTCCCCTCATACCATTTTTGACTCGTGTTATGTTTTTCCAACTTTGACCACACATGGTCAAATTCTTTGGTCATGGTCACTTACATATGCCTACTTTGGTTGGTCATTTTGCATGGCACTTACACCGTGCTACTTTTTATTGAATGTTTTTTTACTTGCTAGTTGATAACTAGTATTCCCAAACCATTGTTTCCCCCTTTGAACATTTGCGACTCGTATTATGAGTTTTCAATGTTGACCATACATAGTGAAACACTTTCGTCATGGTCACTGACATATGCCTACTGTGGTTGGTCATTGTGCATGGTATTCACAATGTGATCTTTCTTATTGAATTCCTTTGTACTTACGATTCAATAACTTGTATCCCCAAACCATTGTTTCCCCGGCGGACCATTTGTGACTTCCATGTTGAGTTATCAACGTTGACTACACATAGTGACATTATTTGGCCATGGTCAGTGACATATGCCTACTTTGGTTTGTCATTGTGCATGGTAGCCACACCGTGCTTCTACTTATTGAAATTCGTTGAACTTGCTACTTGATAACTAATTCTACCAATCAATTTCTTCCCCGTAGGGGCATTTTTTACTCGTATTCTGAGTTGTCAATGGTGACCACACATGGTGAAACTCTTTGGTCATGGTAGGTAACATATGCCTACTTTGGTTGGTCATTGTGCATGGTAGCCACACATTGCCACAACTTTTTGAAGGTGTTTGTAGTTGCTAGTTGAAAACTAGTATTTCCAAGCCATTGTTTTTGTCTCTGACTGTTTGTGGTGCTTGTTTTGAGTTGGCAATGTCGAGCACACGTATTGAATTCTTTTGGTCATGGTCCATGACATATGCCTGCTTTGGTTGGTCATTGTACATGATAGACACACTGACCCACTACTTAGTCAAGGTGTTTGTATTTTCTAGTCAATAACCAATACTGCCAAAGGAATGCTTCCCCACCTGACCATTTGTGCCTTGTATTATGAGTTGTCAACATCGAGTACACACAGTGAAATTCTTTGGTCATGGTCAGTGAAATGTGCCTACGTTGGTTGGTCATTGTGCATGGTAGCCACATTGTGCCACTACTTATTGAAGTTCTTTTCACTTGCTAGTCGATAGCTAGTATTCCCAAACCATTGCTTACCCCTAATACCATTTTAACTCGTATTATGAGTTGTGAACGTTGACCACACATTGTGACCTTCTTTAGTCATGGTCAATGACACAAGACTACTTTGGTTGGTCATTGTGCACAGTAGCCACACCGTGTCATTGCATACTAAATGCCTTTGTACTGGCTAGTTCATAACAAGTACTCCCAAACATTTTGTCAATGTTGACCATATATTGTGGAATTCTTTGGTCATGGTAAGTGACACATGCCTTCTTTGGTTGGTCATTGTGCATGATAGCCACACCGTGCCACTGGGTCTTGAAGATCTTTGTCTTGAATGGTATGCACTTTGTCGACTCGCTAGCTAGATGGCTGAACGGAGAGACAAGGCATGCACTGGTATGGAGTACGTCCCCATGGTTTTTTCTGAGATAGGCCAGGAATGCACTACCCATAATCGGTATGTCCCCTGGATATCATTGTAGGAAACACAAAACTGTGGCCTAGTTTGGACAGGCACCAAAGCTCATGGGTCGCGAGCTTTAACCCTGCGACGGCCGCATTTTTTCTTTGTGGCCCAGAATGGGGCAGGAAGCTTCTATGAAGCTAACTAGAGCCTGCCTTGAGGATGACACTTGGCGGTCTTAGGACACGCCAAGTAGGACTGTAGGCTGAGGTTGGATCCTATAGAGCCATTGCAAGCAGAAGCATTACCAAAGCTCTGGAAGTACAATAGCCTGTTCCCTGCATGCATCCATTTACAATTCTTGCCTTTGATACTCCTCACAGAGTGTCCAACCAAAGGTAGACACTAAAGACCTTCATGCGGATTTCATCAGGATGCAAACCAAACGAACCTAATGTGTGGATCCCTCGTTCGAGCCTGATACGTTATCTTGGTTGCAATACCAAGAGCGGTTGGTGGCCTCCCATGTCGGGTCTCGTTTTCTAGACTGTTGCTATCCGGCGCATTGACAAAGGCTTATGGGCCCGCACTTCTGGTTCTAAGGCATGCTTCCAAGACTGACTCACACGTGGTCTTGTAGGGCGCATAGGTACAACAGGGACACGAAGATCCGACGGCTCTAATCTGCTCCATCGGCTCCATCAGCTTCTTCAGGTAGGGTGTGCGCACGTGGCGGACTAGGGGATGAGGAATAGCTCCGTTCATGTTGGACAAGACCCTCAAGCCCCATGGGATAAATCTCTACCCCTTTAGAAGGTGGTACGACCCCGAGTCCATTTTTCTCATGACGGCACCATCGCCTTAGGCGATCAGCGGCAGGCTGGGTATGCAACCGAACCAACAGTACTTTTGACAACGGTCATAGTGAGCAGCCTCATCAGCCTCATCGGCCTCAATAAAGCAGAGTAGCAGCGAAGGAGAGAAGACAAGAAACCTCCAAAAATGGCGGATCTGACTCAAGCCCTTCTTCGGGCGGGTATGTCCAAATTCACGGGGACAGGTTTTCCCTTGTGGAAACTGCAGTTTGAGACTGACATGAATGTGCGTGGCTATCTCAACATCCTAAAAGGAATGGAGAGAGCACCCGCCAAGGCAATAGTGATCACGCATACCACTGACCTTGCAGCATGGACAACAAAGAACAACATGGCTCTCGCCATACTTGTGACGTCCATCAACGAGACTCAACACTCCCACATCACAGGATGTACGTCCGCTGCCGAGGCCTACGCAAAACTCTCACGCGTGCATCAATCAAACGCCCTAGCAAACTGACTCCTCATCTTCCAAAGGTTGATATCGATGGGGGTGAGCAAAGGAGAAGCAATACACGAATTTATGCAATCGTTTGACAACGTGCTGCAAGAGGTCAACCAAATGGAATAGAATCTTGATTCCAACATGCATGCCATGATCCTTCTGATGACGTTGTCGGAAAGCTGGGGGTCCTTGATCACCGTATTTGGCGGTTGGAAGAAGGCGGATGTGACATATGAGGTTGTCGCTGAACACGTCCGTGACGAGTCCATGTAACACAATGGTAGTGAAGCAAACATTTCAGCCTATGCCTCTCTTTTTGGTGGACAAGGTGCAAGCTCTCACTCCAATCAAGGCAACAGTGGAAGCAGTGGCGGTGGAGGGAAGGGCAATGGTGGCAGGATGAGTTCCAAGAAGCCCGGCAACCATTACGAATGTAGCAAGGCTAGGCACTAGGCTAGGGACTGTCGTAGTCCTAGGAAAGAAGGCAGGTATAAAGGTCAGAAGGAGAAGAAGGAGCTTACCAACATGATGGTTGGAGGGTTGCCCATGAACGGGGCAATGCTCCTTAGGCCAGGGGCATTTGCCCTTGACTCGGGAACCAACCACAACTCCTCAAAAGAGAAGGGTGGATTTGTCTCCTTGACCGAATCTGATATGGGCATCAAGTGTGCAAACGACAGCGTCGTCCAAGCCATGGGCGAAGGGGACAAGGTCATCACGTTCAATGTGAATGGTGCCAACAAGGAGGTCAATTATCAAAAGGTGGTGTACATGCCCTCCTTTGCAGAAAACCTGCTGTCAATCTCACAAATCACTGACAACAACATGACAGTGGTGTTCACCAACAAGGAAGCCGTGGCCCCAAAAAAATGAGTGCGTCAAAGTTTTGTACACCAAAGATGACCTAATGCTTCAACTTCCAAGATTCAACGGCCTCTATGTACTCAAAGAAAGTCACCGAGGAGTCGGATGAGGGACTGGCATGTGCCACCAAGACATTGGCACCGAATTTAAGAGATGCACCACCGGCGACCGTTGCGGCAACCACATTAACCAATTACACTGACACTGAGCTGTGCTGTTGGCCACATGGCCAAATCGCCGGTGATTTGGCCACGTGGCCAAGAGCACGCTGCAGAAGATGTAGGAGCAAGAGGTAGTCCACGGAATGGAAAGATGAACCATGAAGCATGGAGAAGGGTGTACGTTGTGTGTGTTGTAGTAATGCTCCTCACCATGGCAGGAGTGAATCCAAAAAGGAAAACCAAAAAGACAAGCCTTAATGGCGTAGTGGTTAATGGTGTCCACCTATAGAGGCAGGGGCCCGGGTTCAAGTCCCACAAGACAAATTTCTGTCTTGCCTCAAGGGAGGTGAAAAATAGATGCCACGAAGCTAGCTCAACCTCTAGAATTCCTCCTTGAGTTTCTAGAAGGCTAGGTGAGGGTCTAGGAAGGTGGCACACCTTCTAGAAGGGGTGACTTGTCCTACAAGGTATCTAGAGGTGTCTTGGTCTTCTGGATACCTTCCCTCCTACTAGAAGCAAGCTGAGGAATCTAGGAAGGGGCAGAAGCTTCTAAAAAAAAGGAAGGGATGCCTTCCTAGGTGGGAAAAGGGACAGCCTACCAAGGGCCACTCTAGAAGCCATAGAATCTGCTAGGAAGCTCCAAATCTGGCATGCTTTGGTGTTCTGGAAAGCTTAGATCAGTGGCTACAAAATGGCACTGCTTGTGAGCCTTGATAAAGTTTTCATTCCCATTCAAGTGAGGCCAAAACTGTCGCCACACTCTCTGACTAGTTTTCTACCATCCTTGGAACAAGTTGCCTCCATAGTTGCAGTCTCTCCTAAAACAGTTGGTGGTGTGAACCACCCATTGCTAGGGACCCTCCAGGGTGCACACTCACCCTCATGCCAACAAAGGGTTATGGGCCCACGCCTCTAAGGGATTCCAAGCCAGCTTGAGTTCACACTTCCAACAACAAGACATGGCGACCAGCGAGCAAGAGTGCAGCCGCGCTGTCCTTAAGTTTGATGGGACAGGCTTTGCCTTGTGGAGGTGGCAGTTTGAGGTCTTCTTCAACGACAAGGGACTGCTTGAGCTTGTGAAGGGTGATGAGACTGCTCTGCCAGAGACTGCAACGGCTGAGGTAAAGGAGGCATACATGAAGCGCAACAAAAAGGCGTTGGCGCTCCTTGTATCCGCGTTATGCCCGCCACAACTTGGGCACATCCAAGGATGCACCATGGCCATAGAAGCATGGTCAAAACTATGCTCCATGTACCAGTCAAGCAACCTTGCCAATCAGCTCTTCATCTTCAAACGGCTCGTCACTCTCCGAGCGAATGAAGGCAACAACGTCATGGAGATCATGCAGCAGACTGAGTTGCTCGCAGCGGAGTGCGTGGCCACTGGTTGGGACGTTGACTCTCAGTTGCAAGCTATGATCCTCCTTCTGGCCTTGCCAAATAGTTGGAGTCCCATGATCACAGTCCTTGGTGGCTAGCCTTCTGACGAGCTAAAGTACCCAAAGGTTGCTGAGTTCGTGTGCAATGAGTGGATGCGACGTGGCGGTCAAAAGAGTGTAGCGGCATCAAGTTCATCTTACATGGTTCATCTTCAAAGTGGAGGCCAAGGTGACAAGTGGAAGGGTGCCAAACAGGGCACTAAGAAGGGTGACAAGAAGGGGGAGTGTTTCATCTGTGGCAAGAAGGGCCACTACGCGCGCAACTGTCCCAAGAAGAAAACAGATCGGTCGCAGTGGGGCGAGAAGAAAGATGAGCACACCCTTATGGCATACAACTCCACCAACTTGAAGGATCCGAGAGTTGCCGTCATTGACTCCAGATTAGGCCGCCACACGCAATGCAACAGGGCGGCATTTGTCACCTACGGCGCCTCAAACAGACGCATGATGGTGGCAAATGGAAAAACAGAGGTGGCCGCCGGTGAGGATAACGTCTGCATTGAGTCCATTGAGGATGGCAAACCTGTCACAAGCACAATCCACGATGTGCTGCATATGCCCAACTTTGTGGGAAACCTGCTCTCCGTCAGCCCCCTTACTAATAAGGGACTTGAGGTGCTCTTCACAAAGAAGGAGGCCGTCATCCGCAAGGAGGGCAAAGGTAAGGTGATTGTGCGTGCCAAGAGGGAGGACGACTTGTACCTGCTACTCGCAAAGATCCTCAGCAGTCGGGCGGGGTCCAACGTCGCAAATGTTGGAACGAAGGATGGAGGAGACCAAGACCTAAGGCATCGCCGACTCTGCCACATTTCTCCATCGACAGTGAAGGAGATGGCTAAGAGGGAAGTGGTATGGGGTCTCCAAATCAGCGGCCTTGATGGAAAGGAGGAGACCGTGTGTGAGCCATGCATCATTGGCAAATCAACACGGTAGCCGTTTGTGGCCAAGGGGACGCGTGCATTGGCAAAACTGGCCGTGGTACACACAGATGTATGTGGACCGCTTGAGAGCTCCATCGGCAGAGCTCGCTATTTTCTCACCTTTATCGATGACCACAGCCGGAAACTCTACCTCTACCCAATGAAGCGGAAGAGCGAGGTCCTTGCGTGCATGCAGGAGTTTGTGGCAGATGTGCAGCGCAAAACAGAGTTGAAGGTGAAGGCGTTATGGAGTGACAACGGCGGTGAATATGCGGGATGCCTTGGGTGGATGAAGAGCAAGGGGATTGAGTGGTAGAAAACAACTCAACACTCTCCACAATAGAATGGTGTCGCAGAGAGAGCGAATCGCACAATCCTTAACATGGCGTAATCCATGTTGAGCGACGCCGGCTCTACACAACGGTATTGGGCGGAGGCGGCAAGGACAGTAGTGTACATCATGAATCTCATGCCGACGAAGCCGTTGAAGGACAAGGAGAGCAAGGCGTGGAAGACGCCACAAGAGGTGTGGAGTGGGAAGAAGCCGGCAGTGGGTCACCTCCGCACGTTTGGCTGCATTGCACATGCGGTGGTGCAGGCACGTGAAGGGCAGAGCAAGCTGGACCCACAAACCCGCCGGTGTGTTTTCCTTAGGTACAAGAGCGGAAGCAAGGCGTACCGACTCTTTGACCCAAGGAGGCAGCACATTGTGCGGAGCCGTGACGTCACGTTTGACGAGAAAAGACGTTGGATGGACAAGGAGGCAGGTCTCTCCAAGAGGGGGGAGTGGTTGCCACTCCTCGAGGGGGAGAGGCCGTAGGACATGAACGAGGGTGATGTTCTCGCAGCAGCACCAGCCAGAGAGGATCGCCCGAGGGATGGGCGAGCGGCAGATGTTTTTCCCGCCAGTTCGGATGAGGAATCTGAAGCACCGGAGATGGACGTGGAGGCAAGGAGTCGACCAATGTCTCCAAGATCTCCAAGAGACAGGGAGCAGGCGCTTGGAGGGGATGGCGCGGAAAGGGGACAGCAACAACAACAACCGCCTCAAGAGCCCCGCACGAGCAGCCGTGTGCGAAGAAGGACAAAGAGATACGATGCCGACAAGGGCATTTGGAATAGGTTCGCAAAATTCTTCTTCACACAAGAGGAGCCTGAAGAAGGCACTGCACAAGGAGGATGGGGCTGAGTGGGAGGGAGCAATAAAGTATGAGCTCACCTCCCATGACGAGAAAGGCTCTTTAGTTGCAGGTTGAGCATGGACGACTGCCATGGGTGATGCGCAAGGGGGAGATTGTTGGAGTAATGCTCCTCACCATGGCAGGAGTGACTCCAAAAAGGAACACAAAAAAGACAAGCCTTAGTGGCTTAGTGGTTAATGGTGTCCACCTATAGAGGCAGGAGCCCGGGTTCAAGTCCCACAAGATGAACTTCTGTCCTGCCTCAAGAGAGGTGAAAAATAGATGCCACGAAGCTAGCTCAACCTCTAGAATTCCTCCTTGAGTTTCTAGAAGGCTAGGTGAGGGTCTAGGAAGGTAGCACACCTTCTAGAAGAGGTGACTTTTCCTACAAGGCATCTAGAGGTGTCTTGGTCTTCTGGACACCTTCCCTCCTACTAGACGCAAGCTGAGGAATCTAGGAAGGGGCAGAAGCTTCTAGAGGAAGGAAGGGATGCCTTCCTAGGTGGGAAAAGGGACAGCCTACCAAGGGCCACTCTAGAAGCCATAGAATCTGCTAGGAAGCTCCAAATCTGGCATGCTTTGGTGTTCTGGAAAGCTTAGATCAGTGGCCATAAAATGGCACTGCTTGTGAGCATTGATAAAGTTTTCATTCCCATTCAGTGAGGCCAAAACTGTCGCCACACTCTCTGACCAATTTTCTGCCATCCTTGGAACTGATTTCCTCTACAGTTGCAGTCTCTCCAAAAACAGTTGGTGGTGTGAACCACCCATTGCTAGGGACCCTCCAGGGTGCACACTCACCCTCAGGCCAACAGTGTGAACCATGCCTTCAAGGAAAGCAAAAGAAGAAGCCGTTTGGGAGAGGAGGTCAACAAGTGAACGATGTCTTGGACCAGATCCACAGTGACATGTGCGGATCCTTTTGACTTCTAACGGAGGAAGCAAGTACTTCCTAACCTTCATCGACGACCAGAGCCAAAGTTGCGGATCTACTTCCTCAAAACAAAGGGAGAGGTCAAGGAGAAGCTCATGGAGTTCGTCGCCATGGTAGAGCGGCAAACGCCTAAGAAGGTGAAGACACTCCGAAGTGACAACGGGTGTGAGTACGAGGCATGCAAGCTTTGGCTCAATCATCATGGCATCCGACACTAGAAAACTACCCCTTACAACCCCCAAAGAAATGGTGTGGCTAAGAGAATGAACCAGACCCTACTCGCCATGGTACGAAGCATGCTCTTCAGCGCCAAGCTCCCACCTTGCTTTTGGGCTGAAGCTGCAGTAATGGCTTGCTATCTCTTCAATCTCACATTAGCAACCGCTTTGTGGAAGCGTGGAAAGGAGCAAGACAAGTAGCTCAAGACCTCACAAGAAACATGGTCGGGAAAGAAACCGGACGCCTCTCATCTTAAGGTGTTCCTGTCAACTGTATGGGTGAAGATCCAGTCAGGATAAGGTGGAGGCAAGATGGACGCACGTTCCAAAAAGTGGGTCATGGTTGGGTACAACACGTCACGCAAAGCCTATCGGCTTTGGGACTAGGCAGCAGGCAAGCTCGTGAGGAGCCGTGATGTTGAGTTTGACGACCGCACCCTTGGAAAGGGTGAGCTACTGGACCCGATCCTCGCTCCCAAGGTGGGAGAGTGGATAGTGTTGCTTGAGTCCGGAGACCAAGCACCCAACAATTGGCTTGCTTTGCCAACAGGTGGTGGGAATGGGAGATCAGCTGCACAAGGTGACGCAAAATCTGACATGGACACAGATACGGAGGGGTCCAGGGTTTCCGAGTCTGACCTGGAGTCTGATGTTCTTCTGACGACGACGGCGATGACAACACACTACCACCTATGGTAGCACCTGCAGCAAAGCAAGAAGCCGCACCAGCACCCTGGCGTAGTTTGCGACCAAAGAAAGCACCTTTGCGATATGAGGACGATTAGAATGGCCTTAGCTCATCGTGCATGGCTCAAGGAGATCCATCCACAGTGGCGGAGGCGATGAATGGCCCGGATGCAGCCAAGTGGAAGGAGGCAGTGGACAGCAAGCTCGCGTCCATTGCCAAGAACGGCATATGGGTGCTCGTGGATAGACCCGACAAGGCCCACGTGGTGGGATCCAAGTGGGTCCTTCAAGTGAAGAAGAAGCAAGACGGCAAAATCAAAACGTTCAAGGTGAGGGTAGTGGTCAAGGGTTTTTCTCAACGCCCGGGCACTTAGTACGACGAGACGTTCACGCCCGTCGTGACCTTTGCCTCTATCTGTTCTCTCCTTGTCATTACAGCCACAAAGAACCTGGAGATGTTCAAGATGGATGTCACGACAACTTTCCTCTATGGAAAGCTTAACAAGGAAGCACTGATGGAGGTGCCTGAAGGAGTAAATGCTCCCAAGGGCAAGGTGTGCAAGTTGGTGAAAGCACTCTACAGGCTGAAACATGCCCCAAGGATATGGTACAAAGAGATGGAAGGTTTCAAGACCGGTCTCTCCTTTGCGCATCGCCAAAATGGTCCGAGCACGTACCTGGACAATGATGGGAGTGGGCTGATGCTCGTTGTAATGTATGTGGATGATCTGATCATTTGCTCTTCTTTGGTCAAGCTGCTGGATGAGTTGAAGTTTGACCTCAGCAAAAGGTTCAAAATGAAGGACATGAATCCTCTCGAGTACTACCTTGGGATCGCCATCCACGTCAACCGAGCAGTAGTCGCCATCAAACTTAACCAAACCAAATACATCAGCGAGGTACTAACGCTCTATCACATGGAAGACTGTAAACCTGTCAGCACCCCAACGATGGCCGATGCAAAACTGAAGGCCTCAATGTCGCCAAGAAATGAAGCATAATGAAGGGAGATTCAAGACACCCACTACCAGTGCGTCGTGGGTAGCATCATGCACACCATGGTAGGCACTCGTCCAGACATCTGCTATGCTGTGGGACAAGTGAGCAGGTTCGTGGCCAACCCAGGGCTACAGTATTTACAGGCAGTCAAACGCATCTTGCGATACCTGTAGAAGACACGTCACATGGGCCTCGTCCTTGGAAGCCAAGAAGGTACGGACCCCCTCCGCCTGAAGTGCTTTACCGACGCCGACTAAGGAGGAAATCTTAACAACCGGAAATCCACCTTTGGATACGTGTGCATCTTGAATGGCGCTGCCATCTCATGGGCCCGCAGGAAGCAGAATTGTGTTTCCGTGTCCACGACTAAGGAATAGTACATTGGTTTGTCTGAGTTGTGGAAGGAGACTCAGTGGTTGCGTAGCCTGCTTGGCACAATGATAGTCCCACACAAGGATGCCACGTTTATACACGTGGACAACATGAGCGCCATCTTGATGGCTGAAGATGAAATCATCTCCCGGCGAACAACGTACATCGACATACGTTACCACTACTCACGCAACCTGGTCATGAAGAACGTGGTGGACTTGTAGCACTGCGGAACCAAGAGCATGCTTGCTGACTGCATGACCAAGCTGTTAGAGAGCGAATTACACTATGCAAGAATTTGTGGATTTGGCATGATGAGTGTAGCAGAGGAAGGGTGAGCCCCAAGGCATCGATGGAGCCCAGTAAGCGACAGATGGACAGAAGTGCAAGAGAGAGATTTGTTGAATGGTATGCACCTTGTCCACTGGCTAGCTGGCTGGTTGCATGGAAAGACAAGGCTTGCACCGCTCTACGCAGTACGTCCCCTTGGTCTGTTATGAGATAGGCCAGGAATACACTGCCCATAATGGGTATGTCCCCTGGAGATCATCACAGGAAACACAACATTGTAGCCTAGTTGGGAAAGGCGCCGGAGCTCATGGGTCGCGGGCTCAAACCCCACGACAGTCGCATGTTTTCTTTGTGGCCTAGAATGGCATAGGAAGCTTCTATGAAGCTTACTAGAGCCTGCCTTGAGCATGACACTTGGCGGTCTTATGACGCGCCAAGTAGGACTGTAGGATGAGGTTGGCTCCTGTGGCGCCATTGCACGCAGAAGCATTACCAAAGCACTCTAAGTAAAAAGCATGTATCCTGCATGCATCCATTTACAGTTCTTGCCTTTGAGACTCCTATGAGACTGTCCAACCAAAGGTAGACGCTAAAGACCTTCATGCGGATTTTGTAAGGTTGCAAACCGAACGAACCCAAAGTGTGGATGCCTCGTTCGAGGGTGATATGTTATCTTGGTTGCAATACCAAGAGCGGTTGGCGGCTTCCCATGTCGTGACCTGTTTTCTAGACCGTTGCTTTCCAACACATTGACACTTTGCACTGGCTAGTTGATAACTAGTATTCCCAGAACAATGTTTACCCCTATCACCATTTCTGACACGTATTATGAATTGGCGATGATGACCACACATATTGAGATTCCTTGGTCATGGTCAACGACATATGCCTGCTTTGGTTGATCATAGTGCATGGTAGCCACACCATGCCAAAAATTATTGAAGGTCTTTGTACTTGCTAGTCCATGACTAAAATTTCAAGATCATTTCTTACCCCTCTCACCATTTTTGTCTCGTATTATGAGTTGGCAACGTTGAACATACATAGTGAAACTTTTAGGTCATGTTCAATGACATATGCCTACTTCGGCTCGTCATTGTATACGGTAGAGGTACCGTTCCACTACTCATTCAAGTTCTGTGTAATTTCTAGTCAATAGAAGGTAATTCCAAACCAGTTTTCCCCGCCTGACCGTTTGTGACTTGTATCATGAGTAGTCAACATTGACCACACATAGTTAAGTTGTTTGGTCATGGTCAGTGACATGCCTACTTTAGTTGGTCATTGTGCATGTTAGCCACATTGTGCTACTACTTATTGAAGGTCTTTTTAGTTGCTATTCGATAAATAGTATTCCCCCAAAAACATTCCCCCTCTAGCCATTTGTGACTCGTATTATGAGTTGTCAACGTTGACCACACATAGTGAAATCATTTGGTCATGGTTAGTGACATATGCCTACTTTGGTTGGCCATTGTTCGAGGTAGCCACACAGTGCCACTAAGTATTGAAGGTCTTAGTACTTGCTAGTCAACAACTAGTATTCCAAAACCATTTTTCCCCCTCTGACCATTTGGGAATCAAAGCTTAAGTTGTCAACGTTGGCCACACACAGTGAAATTCTTTGGTCATGGTCAGCGACCTCTGCCTACTATGGTTGGTCATGGTAGCCGCACCGTGCCACTACGTATTGAAGGCCTTTGTACTTGCTAGTCGATAACTTGTATTGCCAAACTTTTGTTTCCCCTCATACCATTTGTAACTTGTGTTATGAGTATTCAACATTGACCACAAATGGTGAAATTCTTTGGTCATGGTCAGTGACATATGCCTAATTTGGTTGGTCAATTTGCATGGTAGTTTCACTGTTCTATTCTTCATTGAGTTTTGTTGTACTTGCTATTTGATAACTAGTATTCCCAAACCATTGTTTCCCCCTCTAAACATTTGTGTCTCATATTATGAGTTGTCAAAGTTGGCCACACATAGTGAAACACTTTCATCATGGTCACTGTTGTATGCCTAGTTTGGATGGTCATTGTGCATGCTATCCACACTGTGACACTACTTATTGAATGCCTTTATACTTACTAGTCAAAAACTAGAATTCCCAAACCATTGTTCCCCCCGCTGACCAGTTGTGACTTGTATTATGTGTCAATGCGCCGGATAGCAACGGTCTAGAAAACGGGTCCCGACATGGGAGGCCGCCAACCGCTCTTGGTATTGCAACCAAGATAACATATCACCCTTGAACGAGGGATCCACACTTTAGGTTCGTTTGGTTTGCAACCTCACGAAGTCCGCATGTTGGTCTTTAGTGTCTACCTTTGATTGGACACTCTGTGAGGAGTCTCAAAGGCAAGAACTGTAAATGGATGCATGCAAGGTACAGGCTTTTATACTTGCAGAGCTTTGCTAAAGCTTCTGCTTGTAGTGGCTCCACTGGAGCCAACCTCATCCTACATTCCTACTTGGCGCGTCCTTAGACCGCCAAGTGTCATCCTCAAGGCAGGCTCTAGTAAGCTTCCTAGAAGCTTCCTGTCCCAGTTTTGGCCACAAAGAAAATTGCGGCCGTCGCGGGGTTTGAACCCGCGACCTCTGGTTTGAGACTCCGGTGCCNCCTATGATGAGCCACAGGGGACATACCCATTATGGGCAGTGCATTCCTGGCCCATCTCAGAACAGACCAAGGGGACATACTCCATAGAGCAGTGCATGCCTTGTCTGTATGTGTAGCTAGCCAGCTAGGCAGTGGACAAGGTGCACACTATTTCAACAAATCTCTCCCTTGCACCTCTGTCCATCTGTCCCTTGCTCGGCCCCATCAATGTCTTGGAGCTCACCCTTCCTCTGCCGCACTCCTCATGCCGAATCCACGAACGCCTGCATAATGCAAGTCGCTGTCCAGCGGCTTGGTCATGCAGTCAGCAAGCATGCTCTTTGTTCTGCAATGCTACAAGTCCACCACGTTCTTCATGACCAGGTCACGTGAGTAGTGGTAACGTATGTCGATGTGCTTCGTTCGCCGGGAGATGATCTCGTCTTCAGCCATCGAGATGGTGCTCATGTTGTCCACGTGTACGATCGTGGCGTCTTTCTGTGGCACTGTCATTTCGCCAAGCAGGTTGCGGAGCCATTGAGTCTCCTTGCACACCCCAGACAAAGCAACGTACTCTGCCTTAGCCGTGGACACGGAAACACAATCCTGCTTCCTGCTGGCCCATGAGATGGCAGCGCCATTCAAGATACACACGTATCCAGAGGTGGATTTCCTGTCGTCGAGATTTCCTCCCCAGTCAGCGTCGGTGTAGCATTTCAGACGAAGGGGGTCCGTTCCTTCTTGGCCTCCAAGGACGAGGCCCATGTGACGTGTCTTCTGCAGGTAGCGCAAGATGCGCTTGACTGCCTGCCAATGTTGTGGCCCAGGGTTGGCCACGAATCTGCTCACTTGTCCCACAGCATAGCAGATGTCCGGACGAGTCCCTACCATGGCNGGATGTCTTGCATCTCCCTTTGTTCTGCTTCGTTGCTTGGCGACATGGAGGCCTTCAGCTTTGTGTCGGTCGTCATTGGGGTGCTGACAGGTTTGCAGTCTTCCATGTGGTAGCGCTTCAGCACCTCACCAATGTATTTGGTTTGGTTGAGTTCGATGGTGCCTGCTACTTGGTTGCGGTGGATGGCAATCCCAAGGTAGTACTCGAGAGGACCCATGTCCTTCATCTTGAACCTTTTGTTGAGGTCAGACTTCAGCCCATCCAGCAGCTCGACCGAAGACGAGCAGATGATCAGATCATCCACATACAGCGCAACCAGCATCAGCCCTCTCCAATCATCGCACACGTACATGCTCGGGTCATTCTGGCAATGCGCGAAGGAGAGGTCGGTCATGAAACCGTCCATCTCTTTGTACCACATCCTTGGGGCCTGTTTCAGCCCGTAGAGCGCTTTCACCAACTTGCACACCTTGCCCTTGGGAGCTTCGACTCCTTCGGGCACCTCCATCAGCACTTCCTTGTCAAGCTTCCCATAAAGGAAAGCTGTCCTGACGTCCATCTGGTGTATCTCCAAGTTCTTTGCGGCAGCAATGCCAAGGAGAGAGCGGATGGAGGCAAAGGTCACGACGGGCGCGAACGTCTCATCGTACTCGGAGCCCGGGCGTTGAGAGAACCCCTTTGCCACTACCCTTGCCTTGAACTTGTCGATGTTGCCGTCTTGCTTCTTCTTCACTCGGAGGACCCACTTGGATCCCACCACGTGGGCCTTGTCGGGTCTATCCACGAGCACCCACGTGCCGTTCTTGGCAATGGATGCGAGCTCGCTATCCACTGCCTCCTTCCACTTGGCCGCATCTGGGCCATTCATGGCCTCTGCCACTGTGGATGGCTCTCCCTGAGCCATGCACGACCAGCTAAGGCCGGTCCAATCATCCTCATACCACAAAGGTGCTCTCTTTGGTCGCAAACTGCGCCGGGGTAGTGGTGCCGCTTCTTGCTTTGGTGCTGGTGCTTCCACAGGTGGCGGTTTGTCGTCGTCGTTGTTGTCAGAAGAGTCGTCAGACTCCAAGTCAGAATCGGAAGCCTCGGACGCCTCGGTATCCGCGTCCATGTCAGATGATGCATCATCCTCCGCAGCCACTCTCCCATTCCCACCACCTGCTGGCAAGGCGAGCCAGTTGTCGGGCGCTTGGTCTCCGGACTCAAGCAACACTATCCACTCTCCCGCTTTGGGAGTGAGGGTCGGGTCCAGCAGCTCTCCCTTTCCAAGGGTGCGTTCATCGAACACGACGTCGCAGCTCCTCACGAGCTTGCCTGCTGCCTGGTCCCAAAGCCGATAGGCTTTGTGTGACGTGTCGTACCCAACCATGATGCACTTCTTGGAGCGTGCATCGAGCTTGCCTCCACCTTCTCCCGACTGGATCTTCACCCATGCAGTTGACCCGAACACCTTCAGATGAGATGCGTTGGGTTTCTTTCCCGACCATGCTTCCTGTGGGGTCTTCAGCTGCTTGTCCTGCTCCTTTCCACGCTTCCGCAAGGCGGTCGCTGGTGTGAGGTTCAAGAGGTAGTAAGCCATTGTTGCTGCTTCAGCCCAAAAGCGAGGTGGAAGCTTGGCGTCGAAGAGCATGCTTCGCACCATGCTGAGTAGGGTCTGGTTCATCCTCTCGGCAACGCCATTGCTTTGGGGGTTGTAAGGGGTGGTTTGCTCGTGGCGGATGCCATGATGCTTGAGCCAAGGCTTGCATACCTCGTACTCACCCCCATTGTCACTTTGGAGCGCCTTCACCTTCTTGGACGTTTGCTGCTCCACCATGGCGACGAACTCGAGGAGCTTCTCCTTGACCTCTCCCTTTGTTTTGAGGAAGTAGATCCACAACTTGCGGCTGTGGTCGTCAATGAAGGTCAGGAAGTACTTGCTTCCTCCGTTAGACGGTGTGCAGAAGGGTCCACACACGTCACTGTGTATCAGTTCCAAGACGTGCTCCGCTCGTTGACCTCCTCTCCCAAACGGCTTCTTCTTTGCCTTCGCTTGGAGGCATGGTTCACACAATGCACACCCTTCGCCATGCTTCATGGTGCACCCTTCCATTCCGCGGACTACCTCTTGCTCTTGCATCTTTTGCAGTGTGCTGTTGGCCACGTGGCCAAATTGCCGGTGCCACAGCTCAGCATCAGTGTCCTTGGTTGATATGGCGGCCGTAGCGGTCACCGGTGGTGCATCCTTCGGCTCCGGTGCCACTTTCTTGGTGGCACATGCGAGTCCCTCATCCGACACCTTGGTGACTTTAGTTTGAAGCACGTAGAGGCCGTCGACTCTTGGAACTTGAAGCATGAGGTCGTCTTTGGTGTACAAAATCTGGATGTCCTCGTTTTTGAGAGCCACCGCTTCTTTGTTGGTGAACACCACTGTCATGTTGTTGTCGTGATTTGTGACACGGATAGTAAGTTCGCTGCGAAGGAGGGCATGTACACCACCTTTTGAAGGTTGACTGCCTTCTCCGCACCATTCACGTTGAACGTGATCACCTTGTCCCCTTCGCCCATGGCTTGGACGACGCCACCGTTTGCACACTTGATGCGCATGACAGATTCGGCCATGGAGACAAATCCACTCTTCTCTTTTGATGAGTGGTGGTTGGTGCCCGAGTCAAGGGCGAATGCCCCGGGCCTAAGGATCGCTGCGCCCTTCATGGGTAGCCCCCTAGCCATCATGTTGGTGAGCTCCTTCTTCTCCTTTCCACCTTTGTTCCCATCTTCTCTCTTGGGACTACGACAGTCCCTAGCCCAGTGCCCAGCCTTGCCACAGGTGTGACAGTTGCCGGGCTTCTTGGAACTCTCCCCACCACCATTGCCTTTCCCTCCACCGCCACCGCTTCCGCTGTTGCCTTGACTGGAGCGAGAGCTTGCACTTTGTCCACCGAAGCGAGAGGCATAGGCTGAGATGTTTGCCTCGGCGCCACTGCGTCGCATGGACTCGTTGCGGACGTGTTCGGCGACAGCCTCGTACGTCAGATCTGCCTCCTTCCAACCGCCAAATACGGTGATCAAGGACCCCCAGCTTTCCGGCAGCGCCATTAGAAGGATCATGGCACGCATGTTGGAGTCGAGATTCCATTCCATTTGCTGGACCTCTTGGAGCACGTTGTCGAACGACTGCAAAAATGCGGGTATCGATTCTCCTTCGCTCACCCTCATTGACATCAACCGTTGGAAGATGAAGAGTCAGTTTGCTAGGGCATTCGATTGATGCACGCGTGCGAGTTTTGCGTAGGCATCGGCAGCCAAGGTGCATCCTGTGATGTGGGAGTGTTGAGTCTCGTTGATGGACGTCACAAGAATGGCGAGAGCCATGTTGTTCTTCATCGTCCATGCTGCAAGCTCAGCCGCATGCGTCGTCACGGTCGCATCGGCTGGTGCTATCTCGGTCCCTTTTAGGATGTCAAGGTAGCCACGCACGTTCATGACAATTTCAAACTGCCATTTCCACAAGGGAAAACCTGTCCCCGTGAATTTGGACATACCCGCCTCAAGGCGGGCTGGAGTCGGATCCGCCATTTCTTGCGGTTGCTCGTCTTCTCTGCTTCGCTACTACTCTTCTTCGTTGAGGCCGATGAGGCTGATGAGGCTGCTAACTGCGACCGTTCTCAAAGGTGCAGTTGATTCCGTTGCATACCCCTCCCACCGATGATCGCCTAAGGCGATGGTGCCGTCGTGAGAGAGCGGAATCGGGGTCGTACCACCTTCTAGAAAGGGGTAGAGCTTAATCCCGTTGGGGCTCGAGGGTCTTGTCCAACATGGACAGAGCGATTCCTCGTCCCCTAGTCCGCCACGTGCGCGCACCCTACCTGAAGAAGCCGATGGAGCCGATGGAGCAGATGGAGCCGTCCGATGGTCGTGTCCCTGTTGTACCTGTGCGCCCTGCAAGACCACGCGCTAGTCGGTCTTGGAAGCGTGCCTTAGAACCAGAATTGTGGGCCCATAACCCTTTGTCAATGCGCCGGATAGCAACGGTCTAGAAAACGGGTCCCGACATGGGAGGCCGCCAACCGCTCTTGGTATTGCAACCAAGATAACATATCACCCTCGAACGAGGGATCCACACTTTAGGTTCGTTTGGTTTGCAACCTCACGAAGTCCGCATGTTGGTCTTTAGTGTCTACCTTTGGTTGGACACTCTGTGAGGAGTCTCAAAGGCAAGAACTGTAAATGGATGCATGCAAGGTACAGGCTTTTATACTTGCAGAGCTTTGCTAAAGCTTCTGCTTGTAGTGGCTCCACTGGAGCCAACCTCATCCTACATTCCTACTTGGCGCGTCCTTAGACCGCCAAGTGTCATCCTCAAGGCAGGCTCTAGTAAGCTTCCTAGAAGCTTCCTGTCCCAGTTTTGGCCACAAAGAAAATTGCGGCCGTCGCGGGGTTTGAACCCGCGACCTCTGGTTTGAGACTCCGATGCCTAATCAACCAAGCCAAAAAGGTATGGTTCCTATGATGAGCCACAGGGGACATACCCATTATGGGCAGTGCATTCCTGGCCCATCTCAGAACAGACCAAGGGGACATACTCCATAGAGCAGTGCATGCCTTGTCTGTATGTGTAGCTAGCCAGCTAGGCAGTGGACAAGGTGCACACTATTTCAACATTATGAGTTTTCAACGTTGACCACACAGAGTGACATTATTTGGTCATGGTCGGTGACAAATGCCTACTTTGGTTAGTCATTGTGCATGGTAGCCACACCTTGCCACTACTTATCAAAGGTATTTTTTGTTGCTAGTTGAAAACTAGTACACCCAAACCAGTGTTTCCATCTCTGACCGTTTGTGGTGCGTATTTTGAGTTGGCAAGGTTCACAACACATACTGAGTTTATTTGGTCATGGTTAGTAACATATGCCTGCTTTGGTTGGTCATTGCAGATGGTAGACACACTGAGCCACTACTCATTCAAGGTGTTTGAATTTTCTTGTCACTAACAAAAATTGCCAAACCATTGTTTCCCCACTTGACCATTTGTGACTTGTATTATGATTTGTCAATGTCGAGTACACATAGTGAAATTCTTTGGACATGGTCAGTGACATGTGCCTACTGACCATGGTTGGTCATTGTACATGGTAGCCAGACCGTGCCACTACTTATTGAAGGTATTTTTACTCTCTAGTCAATAGCTAGTACTCCCAAAACATTGTTTCTCCTCATACCATTTCTGACTCGTATTATGAGTTGTCAACGTTGACCACACATAGTGACATTCTTTGGTCATGGTCAATGACACAAGACTCCTTTGGTTGGTCATTGTGCACTGTAGCCACACCGTGCCACTATGTATTGAAAATTTTCTTTGCTAGTAGATAATTCATACTCCCAAACAATGTTTACCCTCTCTGACCATTTGTGACTCGTATTATGAGTTGTCAATGTTGACCATACATAATGAAATTCTTTGGTCATGGTCAGTGACACATGCCTACTTTGGTTGGTCATTGTGCATGGTAGCCA
>SZWC01002032.1:32850-46080 GCA_023375785.1 Penium margaritaceum | reverse complement strand
TGGCTACCATGCACAATGACCAACCAAAGTAGGCATGTGTCAGTGACCATCACCAAACATTTTCACTATGTGTCGTCAACAATGCCAGCTCATAATACGAGTCACAAATGGTCCGAGGGGGAAACAATGGTTTAGGAATACTAGTTATTATCTAGCATGTACAAATACCTTAAAAAATTCGTGGCATAGTGTGAGTACTATGCACAATGACCAACCAAAGGAGGAATATGTCACTGACCATGTCCAAAGAGTTTCACTATGTGTGGTCAACGGTGACAACTCATAGTACAAGTCACAAATGGTCAGAGGAGGATTTTTTCTTTTCTGGAAATACTAGGTAGCAACTAGCAAGTACAAAGACCTTCAATAAGTAGTGGAAACTGGTCACAACCATGCACAACAACCAGCTAAAGCATGCATATGTCAGTGACCATGAACAAGGAATCTCACTCTGTGTGGTCAATGTTGCAAACTCATAACACGATTCACAAATGGTCAGAGGGGGTAACAATAGTCTGAGGATTCTAGTTATCGACTGGCAAGTAAAAAGATATTCAATAAGTAGCGGCACGGTGTGGTTCCCGTGCACAATGACCAACCAAAGTAGGCATATGTCACTCACCATGAACTAAGAATTTCACTGTGTGTTCAACGTTGACAACCCATATTACGAGTCACAAATGATGAGAGGGGTGAACAATGGTTTGGGAATGCTTGTTATCAACTAGCATGTACAAAGACCTTCAACAAGTAGTGGCACAGTGTGGCTACCATGTACAATGACCAACCAAAGTAGCCATATGTCACTGACCATGACCAAAGAATTTCAGTATGGGTAGTCAGTGTTGACAGCTCATGAATGGTCAGAGGAGGGAAACAATGGTTGGGAATACTAGTTATTGACAAAAAATACATATAACTTGAATAAGCAGTGGCACGGTGTGGCCACCATGCACATTGACCAACCAATGGAAGTATATGTCACTGACCATGACCAAAGAACTTCACTATGTGTGGTCAATGTTTTGACCTCAAAATACTTGTCACAAATGGTCAGGGGGGGAAACAATGGTTTGGGAATACTAGTTATCCGCTAGCATGCATAAAGACGTTCAGTAAGTAGTGGCATGGTGTGGTTACCATGCACAATGAACAACCAAAGGAGGCATATGTCACTGACCACGAGAAAAAAAATTCACTATGGATGGTGAACGTTGACAAGTCATGATGCGAGTCACAAATGGTCAGAGGGGGAATACGAGTGTTTGGGAACACAACTGTTTGGGAATACTAGTTATCAACGAGAAAGTACAAATGCCTGCAACAAGTACTGGCACGGTGTGGCTATCATGCACAATGACAAAAAAAAAGAATATGTCAATGACCCTGACCACAGATATTGACCAAGTGTGGTCAATGTTGACAACATATAACAAAAGTAAAAAACGGTCACAGGGAGAAAAAATGCTTTGGGAAGACTATTTATTGACTAGCAATTACAAGACCTTCAACACGTAGGGGTAGTGTTTGGCTACCATGCACAATGACCAACGGAAGTAGGCATATGTCAGTGACAATGATTAAACAGTTTCACTATGTGTGGTCAACGTTGATAACTCATAACAAGAGTCACAAATGTTCAGAGGGGGGATCAATGGTTTGGGAATAGTAGTTTTTTGACAAGCGAGTACAAAGATCTTCAATACATAGTGGCACGGTGCGGCTATCATGGAAAATGACCAACAAAATGAGGCATATGTCACTGACCATGACAAAAGAATTTCACTATGTGTGGTCAACGTTGACAGCTCATAACACAAGGCAAAAATGGTCAGAGGGGGCAAAACATTATTTGGGAATTCTAGTTATCAACTAGCAAGTAAAAATACCTTGAATACGTAGTGGCACAGTGTTGCTAACATGCATAATGACCAACCAAAGTAAGCATATGTCACTCACCATGACCAAATGATTTCACTATGGGTGGCCAATGTTGACAACTCATAACACGAGTCACATATGGTGAGAGGGGGGAGCTATGGTTTCGGAACACTCCTTACAAACTAGAAAGAACAAAGGCGTGAAATAAGTAGTGGCACAGTGTGACTACCAGGTACAATAACCAACCAAAGCAGGCATGTGTCACTAACCATGACCAAAGAACTTCACCATGGGTGGTCAATGTTGACAACACATCGTACAAGTCACAAATGGTCAGAGGGGGAAACAATGGTTTGGGAATACTATTTTTTTACTACTAGGTAAAAAGACTTTCAATAAGTAGTGGCACAGTGTGGCTACCATGCACAATGACCAGCCAAAGAAGGCATATGTCGTTGACCATGGCCAATTTCATTGTGTGTTGTCAACGTTGCCAATTCATAGTCCAAGTCACAAATGGTCAGATGGGGAAACAATCATTTAGGATTTCTCGTTACCAAGTAGCATGTAGAAATACCTTCAATAAGTTCTGGGAAAGTGTGGCTACCATGCACAATGACCAGCCAAAGAAGGCATATGTCGTTGACCATGGCCAAAGAATTTCATTATGTGTTGTCAACGTTGCCAATTCATAGTCCAAGTCACAAATGGTCAGATGGGGAAACAATCATTTAGGATTTCTCGTTACCAAGTAGCATGTAGAAATACCTTCAATAAGTTCTGGGAAAGTGTGGCTACCATGCACAATGACTAACCAAATTAATCATATGTCATAGACCATGACCAGAGAATTTCACTATGTGTAGTCAATGTTGACAACTCATAGTACAATTCACAAAAGGTCAGAAGGAGAAACAGGTGGATGGGAATCCCGGCTGCCAAGTAGCAAGTACAAACACCTTCAATAAGTAGTGGCAGTGTTTTGCTACCATGCACATTCACCAACCAAAGTATGCATATGTCACAAACCATGACGAAGAATTTCACCATTTGTGGTCAACGTTGATAGCTCATAATGCAAGGCAAAAACGGTCAGATGGCGAAACAAAGGTTAGGGAATACTGGTTATCAAATAGCAAGTACAAAGACATTCAATAAGTAGTTGCACGGAGTGGCTACCATGCACAATGACCAACCAAAGCAGACATATGTCAGAGCCCATGACCAAAGAGTTTGACTATGGGTGGTCAACGTTGACAACTCAAAACACAAGTCAAAAATGGTCAGAGGGGGAAACAATGCTTTGGTAATACTAGTAGTCAACTAGCATATACAAAAACGTTCAATACGTAGTGGCACGGTGTGCCTCTATGGAAAATGACCAACCAAAGAAGGAATATGTCATTGACCATGACCAAAGAATTTCACTTTGTGTGGTCAACGTTGACAATACAAAATACGAGTCACAAATTCTTAGACAGAGAAACAATGGTTTGGGAGTACTAGCTTTGATCCAGTAAGTGTAAACTGCACTAATAAGTAGTGGTACGGTGTGGCTACCATTTACAATGACCAACAAAAGTGGGCATATGTCACTGACCCTGAACAAAGAATTTCACTATGGGTGGTCAACGTTGATAACTCATAATACAAACAACAAGTGGCCAGAGGTGGAGACAGTGGTTTGGGAATACTTGTTAGTGACTAGAAAGTGCACATACCTTCAATAAGCAGTGGCACGGTATGGCTACCATGCGCAATGATCAACCAAAGTAGGCATATGTCACTCAACATGACCAAAAAAATTCAATATGATGGGTCAAAGTGGACAACTCATAATACGAGTCAAAATGGGAAATGGGGTAAAAAATGGTTTGAGGATAATAGTATTGAATAGCAAGTACAAATACATTCAATAATTAGTGTCACAAAATTGTACAATGTTTTACAGAGTTGTACAAAGTTGAAGAACTGTACAAGTTTGTACGCAGTTGTAGTGATTTATACAGAGTTGAATGGAGTCAAACGGATGTTTACAGAGTTTTCAAATTTATTGGAGATGTACAGATTTGTACAGAGTTGTATGGAGCTGTACAAAGTTGTACAGAATTGTACGGTGCTGCACAAAGTTGTAGTAAGTTTTAGAGAGTTGTAGCGAGTTGTACGGAGTGCTACAGATCTGTACAAATTTGTACGGAGTTGGACGGAATTGTACAGAGCTCTACAGAGTTCTCCAGAGTTGAACGCAGATGTACGGAGTTGAAGGAAGTAGTATGGAGTTTTTCAGAGCTGTACAGAGATGTGCGGGATTGTATGGAGCTATACGGAATTGTTCGGAGTTCTACGGAGTTGTAGTAAGTTGAATGGAGTTGTACAGAGTTTCATAGAGTTGTACAGAGTTGTACGGACTTGAAAGAGTTGTACAGAGTTGTACCGGGCTGTACGGAGTTGTAGAGAGTTTTAGCGGATTGTATTGAATTGTATAGAGTTGTACGGTGTTGTGCAGAGCTGTAAGGGGTTTTCGATCTGTACAGAGTTTTCTGGAGTTGTATGGAGTTGTACAGAGTTGGACGGAGTTGTGCAGAGTTGTACAAAATTTTATGGATTTGTATGGAGCTGTACAGAATTACACACAGTTCCAGGGAGATGTACAGAGTTGTGAGGGATTTTGCGGACTTGCACATGAGTTCATGAAGCTGTACAGAGTCCTAGGAAGTTATAGAGAGTTTTACAGAGTTGTACAACATTATACGTAGTTGTACCAAGATGTGCACACTTGCACAGAGTTGGAGCTGGAAAGACTTGTACGGAGTCGTAACAAATCATAAGGAGTTGTACATAGTTGCATGAAGTTCTACGGAGGTGGACGGAACTTTATGGAGTTGTACAGAGTTGTACAAAGTTGTAGCAAGCTGCACGGAGTTGTACGGAGTTGTACGGATATTTACACAATTGAATGGAGCAGTAAAGAGCTGTACGGAGTTCTACAGAGTTGCACAGAGTAGTACAGAGCTATGGAGATGTATACAAAGTTGTGCGTGTTTTTACGGAGTTTTTCTGAGGTGTACGGACTTGTACGGGGTTTTACAAAGCTGTACAGAGTTCAACGGAGTTTTAGGGAGCTTTACAGAGTTGTACGGAGTTATTCATGTTCAGCCATAGATAGTCCTACAGAGTTGTACGGAGTTGTACGGAGCTGTACAGAGTTGTATAGAGTTGTACGGAGTTGTACGGAGCTGTACAAAGTTGTACGGAGTTTCACGGATTTGTACGGAGTTTTACGGAGGCACACGAGTTTGTACAAGGTTTTATGGAGCTGTGAAGAGCTGTACAGACTTGGAAAGAGTTGTACAGAGTTGCTCGGAGTTTCACAGTGTTGTACGGAGTTGTATGGACGGAGTTGCACGGAGTTGTACGGAAACGTACTAAGTTATATGGGGTTTTAGGGCATTGTAGGTAGTTGTGTGGAGTTTTACAGTGTTCTACGGAGCTGTAAGGAGTTGTAGGAAGTTGTACGGAGTTGTATGGAACCTCTTGCTTCATTCGCTCAGTTCTTGCTCAAGTTACTCGTCCCATCAACCCTACACGTCTCGCTCTAACCTTGTCTCACCAACCATGTGTCTACCTCGTTGCTCTACCTCTTCCCGGAACTCATCTATCTGATTTCTATGGCTAAGTCCCTGCATTGCTCCTTGCTCATGTCAGCATATGCATGAGTGCCAAATTTCTCTGCTTCTACCCGCTTTTGCCATTGCTTTCACATCTCACTCCATGATTCTGACCTGGTATCAGAGCCTCAGGTAACACCACCTGGTTCCTCCTGACCACGTCAGCACTTCCTGTGGTTGGGGCGGTCTGTTTGCTCTCAAACTTGGATGTTGGCTAGTGAAGTTGTGGGCAGGGCAATTTAATTGATAGCTGGCTGGCCTCAGTAGCTGTCAAGCCAATTGGTTGAGCGACTTCTTTGCAGGCGGACTGGGAGGTTGGATGGCCACTTTGTTCAAAGGGCGGATGATTCTTTGTTTGGCTAGATTGGGTGGATGTTAAGCAGGTGGTCGGCCCTTCTTTTTTGGGGCAGATTGGGATGTTGGCTGGTTACTGCATTAGCAGGGTGGCTGGTTGTGTGGTTTTTGGGCTTGGGTGGCTGGCAGGATGGGTGGTTGGTAAGATTTCATGCCGGTAGACTTGGAGGATAGCTGGCTAGCTTGTGGGCAGAAGACTGATTGGCTGGATGTCTAGCTTGAGTGGATGTTCAGCCAGATGGTTAGATAGAATTTCTTCTCCGTCCAAGTGAGTGGTTGGCTGGTTCAGATAAAACATAGAAAGGAAATGAAAGATTAAAAAAAAGGAATAGATAAACAAAATCAAAGAAGAATGATAGAAGAAGAAGGGTGGAAAGGCTGGCCATTTTCTTTGCAGGTCGACTGGGTTGTTGGAAGATTCTCTAGAAATGAAAGAACAGGTAAACATGAAGAAAGAGACACAGGAAGGAAGAAAGAAACAAACAATGGAAAAGAAGAAGGAATGAGACATCATTGGAATTTTTCAAAGAACAAGGCTACCCTTGTGCTCCAGATGCTCCTCATGCCTAGCTTGCTTTTGCTGTCTGATTCTTGAGTATTTTTCTGCCGCTTTAGGTCCCGTTCTGATTTGTATCCATGTCGCATGTCTGCTCAGAAATTTCCATAAAGGTGTGTTTCTTGATATTCTCTCAATTGTTGCTCAGAAAAAACTTCATGTCTGCATAGCTGGATTTTGGTCTGCTAGGGCCATCATGGAACACAATTAATGACATGGGTGAACATGAGTTACTGCTCTTCGGTCAGGTGCCCTTGGAAGGGTTGAGTGATGTTGCCAATGTTAGCACCTATATTGCATGCGCCTGATTTAGAGGAGTTCACACGGTGCATGAATTGCAAGGGAAAAAGCAAGAGTAGGTTGATGATGACACTGAGGACTAGTTCTGCTATGTCAAGGTAGGCTCCGATAGTTAGTATCTTACTACAGGCCTCGCAGTGCTCCTTGCAACGCAACAGCAGAAACAGTCAAAACCATGGCAATTTCAGTATTGGAAACAGCAACAACAGCAGTAGGAAGAGTCATTTCCCCAACAACAGGACAAACACAACAGGAGCAGCAAGGAGCAGCTTCACCACCTGAAACAGGAGCAGGAGCAGCAGACACAACAGCCGGTTCTGCAACAGAATCAGCTGATATTGCAGCAGCAACAGCAGGCCTACTGGAAATAGCAGCAGGAACAGCAGCGGCAGAAATAGCAGCCATAGCAACAGCAGCAGAAAAACCACCAACAGCAGCAGTAGAAATAGCAACAGAAAACTCACCAGCATTAGCAACAGAAAATATAGAAGTACACTAAAATGCACGAGGAGCAGCAATAGTGACTATAGCATGAGAAGGATGGGGTTGTCGTGGAAGAGATTGAGGAGTGGCCCACGTGGCCAGGTATTGACTGGAAGGCCTTCAAGTTCTAGCGGACTCGAGAAGGTCAGTGTTTTCCGCTCCTCTTTGCTCAATCTTGTGGATTTGACATGGTCCTAGCCTGGAAACTAATTGATGTAACAGATCTCCATGCTCCAACTGTTCACGAGGAACAATGGCTCCAAACACAAGAACACAAAATTTAGAGTCGTTCTAATGCGCAGTTTGGTCAGAAAGGGTATCTAAGAGTCTCTAAATCTTCTCCACCCTCTCTCTCTCATCCAACCATTCATCTATTTGTCCTTCTGTCCATCCCCATCTAACCCCCTCCCTCTCTCCCTCCTACCCTGTCATCCTCTCTCTCTCTCTCTCTCTCTCTCTCTCTCTCTCTCTCTCTCTCTCTCTCTCTCTCTCTCGCTCCCCCCCTCTCTCTCTCTCTCGCTCCCCCCCTCTCTCTCTCTCTCGCTCCCCCCCTCTCTCTCTCTCTCGCTCCCCCCCTCTCTCTCTCTCTCGCTCCCCCCCTCTCTCTCTCTCTCGCTCCCCCCCTCTCTCTCTCTCTCGCTCCCCCCCTCTCTCTCTCTCTCGCTCCCCCCCTCTCTCTCTCTCTCGCTCCCCCCCTCTCTCTCTCTCTCGCTCCCCCCCTCTCTCTCTCTCTCGCTCCCCCCCTCTCTCTCTCTCTCGCTCCCCCCCTCTCTCTCTCTCTCGCTCCCCCCCTCTCTCTCTCTCTCGCTCCCCCCCTCTCTCTCTCTCTCGCTCCCCCCCTCTCTCTCTCTCTCGCTCCCCCCCTCTCTCTCTCTCTCGCTCCCCCCCTCTCTCTCTCTCTCGCTCCCCCCCTCTCTCTCTCTCTCGCTCCCCCCCTCTCTCTCTCTCTCGCTCCCCCCCTCTCTCTCTCTCTCGCTCCCCCCCTCTCTCTCTCTCTCGCTCCCCCCCTCTCTCTCTCTCTCGCTCCCCCCCTCTCTCTCTCTCTCGCTCCCCCCCTCTCTCTCTCTCTCGCTCCCCCCCTCTCTCTCTCTCTCGCTCCCCCCCTCTCTCTCTCTCTCGCTCCCCCCCTCTCTCTCTCTCTCGCTCCCCCCCTCTCTCTCTCTCTCGCTCCCCCCCTCTCTCTCTCTCTCGCTCCCCCCCTCTCTCTCTCTCTCGCTCCCCCCCTCTCTCTCTCTCTCGCTCCCCCCCTCTCTCTCTCTCTCGCTCCCCCCCTCTCTCTCTCTCTCGCTCCCCCCCTCTCTCTCTCTCTCGCTCCCCCCCTCTCTCTCTCTCTCGCTCCCCCCCTCTCTCTCTCTCTCGCTCCCCCCCTCTCTCTCTCTCTCGCTCCCCCCCTCTCTCTCTCTCTCGCTCCCCCCCTCTCTCTCTCTCTCGCTCCCCCCCTCTCTCTCTCTCTCGCTCCCCCCCTCTCTCTCTCTCTCGCTCCCCCCCTCTCTCTCTCTCTCGCTCCCCCCCTCTCTCTCTCTCTCGCTCCCCCCCTCTCTCTCTCTCTCGCTCCCCCCCTCTCTCTCTCTCTCGCTCCCCCCCTCTCTCTCTCTCTCGCTCCCCCCCTCTCTCTCTCTCTCGCTCCCCCCCTCTCTCTCTCTCTCGCTCCCCCCCTCTCTCTCTCTCTCGCTCCCCCCCTCTCTCTCTCTCTCGCTCCCCCCCTCTCTCTCTCTCTCGCTCCCCCCCTCTCTCTCTCTCTCGCTCCCCCCCTCTCTCTCTCTCTCGCTCCCCCCCTCTCTCTCTCTCTCGCTCCCCCCCTCTCTCTCTCTCTCGCTCCCCCCCTCTCTCTCTCTCTCGCTCCCCCCCTCTCTCTCTCTCTCGCTCCCCCCCTCTCTCTCTCTCTCGCTCCCCCCCTCTCTCTCTCTCTCGCTCCCCCCCTCTCTCTCTCTCTCGCTCCCCCCCTCTCTCTCTCTCTCGCTCCCCCCCTCTCTCTCTCTCTCGCTCCCCCCCTCTCTCTCTCTCTCGCTCCCCCCCTCTCTCTCTCTCTCGCTCCCCCCCTCTCTCTCTCTCTCGCTCCCCCCCTCTCTCTCTCTCTCGCTCCCCCCCTCTCTCTCTCTCTCGCTCCCCCCCTCTCTCTCTCTCTCGCTCCCCCCCTCTCTCTCTCTCTCGCTCCCCCCCTCTCTCTCTCTCTCGCTCCCCCCCTCTCTCTCTCTCTCGCTCCCCCCCTCTCTCTCTCTCTCGCTCCCCCCCTCTCTCTCTCTCTCGCTCCCCCCCTCTCTCTCTCTCTCGCTCCCCCCCTCTCTCTCTCTCTCGCTCCCCCCCTCTCTCTCTCTCTCTCTCTCTCTCTCTATCCCCCGCTCCCCCCTCTCTTTCCGGTCCATCCCGTCCCACCCCACCCTCTCCTTTCTCCCCTCACCTCGGCCCTTCCCTTCGATCCCTATCCACCCAGTCGCCTCTCTCCATCCCCCCCTCTCTCTCTCTCCCTCTTTCCCTACCAGCCTCCGTCCCTCCCTCCTTCCCTTTTCCTTTTCATCGTGGTCGTCGCAGCTGTCTCCATTTCCATCGCAGTCGCAATTACACTAGCAGTCGTACTTATAGACAAAGTTGCAGTTACTGTCATCGTTGTCATCGTCGTCTTCATTCTCACTGTCGCTGCCATCTCCCTGGCCATTGTAGTTGCACTCACAGATTTCATTGTGTTTTCAGTGCCCATAGCTGCTTTTGTCACCATAGCCGGTGCTGTTGCCGTTGCCATCACAGCCATGTTTCCAGTTGGACGCGCTGACGTATCCGTCTTCACAGTTGTCCTCGCCGTCATGCTCGTAGTCCCAACCGTCACCATTGCCGCCGCCATTGTTGCCGTTACCACAGTAGCGGTCGCTATCATCCCTCCTTGCCCCTCCCTCAAACCTGCTCCACTCACTTTCTATCCTCTCTCTCCTTCCCGCTGTCTGGTCTCATGGCCGGTCGTCGTTCCCCAGTCATTGCACCCCTCTCTTCCCCTACCCTCCCTGTCCTTTAGCCTTTTGTCCACACCCTTCTCTTCCAACCTCCCTCGCATTTTCCTCTTCGACCACGTGCAAATGTGTCCTCTCCTTTTTCCTCCAGTCCCAACTCCCCTCTCATCCTTTTTGAACCTGCCATCTTGCTATCTATGACTTGTCTTTGGAATTGTTGGATGCTCACTCCACTAGCACTGCATTGCCCCAAAACGTGTCCGTAGCCATTTCCAAATCGCTTCCCTTCCTCCACATTTCCCATCCGTCCCTTGCTCATGCTCTTGCTCTTTGTCTAAAATCATATCCTACATCCCCTCCCTCCCAACAACCTTGTTCTCATTCTCCAGCCCTTCCTCCTCCACCTCCTCCTCCTTTGACTCCTCCTCATCCTCTTCCTTCTCCTTCTCCTCCTACTCATCCTCCTCCTACACATTTTCATTCTCCTCCACCTGCTCCTCCTCCTCCTCCTCATCCTCATCTTCCTCCCCCTCTTTCTTGTGCTCCTCCTCCTCTTTCTGTCCCTACCCCTCCTCCTTTTCCTTCACCTTGTCCTCCTCATCCTCCTCTTCCTCCTCCTCCTCCTCCTCCTCCTCCTCCTCCTCCTCCTCTTCCTCTTCCTCCTCCTCCTCCTCCCCCTCCTCTTCCTCCCCCCCTGCCTCCTCCTCCTCCTCCCCATCCACCCCCTCCTCCTCCTCCTCTTCCTCACCCTCCTCCACCTCCTCCTCCCCCTCCTCCTCCTCTTCCTCCTCCTCCTCCTTGCCCTCCTCATCCCCCTCCCTCCCTCCTCCTGATCCTAATCATCCTCCTCCTCTTACTCTTCCTCCACCTCCTCCTCCTCCCTGTCATCCTTTTCCCCCTTTTTCTCCTCCTCTCCCTCCTTTTCCTCCTTTTTTTCCTTCTCCTCATCCTCGTCCACAGGGATAAGGTCAATTAGCAACCTCAAGAAGACTGGCAGAAAGAAGGCCCTAAACTACAAGCACAGCCGCGACAACAACAAGATGCATTCAGCGTATGAACATGACAACTTGGCATTCTGTGAAGGGCGCTGTCACAAATTCATGCAGCCCCATTAATTCAGGGCTGACTGCCCCTTGGCCACAGGGCGAAGAACCACTGGTGACGTTTGTCACACCACATGTAAATGGTGCAGCAGATGGCCACACATTGGGGATAGGGTCACAGTCGCACCAATGGACCCGGTTGTGGGAACGGTGGGGGATGTGCTGCATGTTTTCCCTGCCCCAGAGTGAAATTGGTGCGGGCCACTTAAGACCTGAGTTCAAGTTACTGTGCTATTTTTTTGCAATCACTCAATTGCATTACATGCAACTGATCATCATTGCCAACTCAACCTTTTGTCTCCAGTTGCGATGTCTGATCAAACCTCCTTAATGGTGATGGCACCAACCGATGTACAAGAGTTGTGTGATGTCATGATAAGAGACGTAATCTCAAGGTGATGAGCGCAGTGACCTTTCAAGTGCCCCTAGTTTACGATTTCAGAACGGCCAGGTTTTGGGCTTGGAAGATAGTTGAATAATGCATATGGAGTCACTAGATATGGACCCAAGTTGGTAAACAAATTCAGTTACAAAGTCCACCATACCAGCTCCATGTGTAGCAAAAAACTGGTGCGCCATCATTGAGCCTAATCACTCAATCACTCAAAAGGGTGGAATAAACATGAAAATGCCATGTATAGTTGATCTAGACCCATTCATACACTCCATGATAAAAAAGTGTACAAAACTTTGTGTTGATACACTATGGATTCCTGAATTATCATGACCATGAATGCATTTGCCTTGAGCCCAGACAAAAATTCCTTGTTAAACATGAAAAGAGTTTGGATACATTTATGAAGTAGAGAACTTTGTGAAAACGGTCGATGTTCAGCCTTCTGTTCACATCCCAATTCACTTTTATGTACACAATTTCAAGGGTGAGGTGATTGGTTGAATGCAGAAAATGCAGTTTAGAGGAAATGTAGCTAGTGCCCGTGTGAATGTGTTGACTGCAACCGGAGGAGATGGCTCTTTCTTGAGCCTCAGCTGTCCAATCCCCCCCCCCCTAGAAAACCTAAGGCAGTAGGTTGGGGCAGCAGCGTTGTTGATGCAGCATGCGGGAAAACACACTCGATGCTTAAGCTGCCCCCTCAGTCTTCTACACCAGAGCCTAAGTCTGAGAGCTGTGATGTTGTTACTCAGAAACGTGTGCGCCAGAGTTAGCGCCAGACAACAGCTGAAAACTGGAAATGACTGGTTAGGAAGCAAGAATAAACAGCAATGGGAGACCCCTCCAAGGTCTAGCTCCCCCCCCAGCTCTGTAGAGCTTGTTACTCAACTAACCAGCCAATCAGAAAATAGACCTATTTTGTGGCAGGCAGGGTTTTCTTGATGAGCCCTGCCACATGGTCGGCAGCCCAGAACCCGGGCGTCGTCCGTTTTGCCTGAAAACTGGACCACACCATAACACCAACGCTGCAAACTCAGTTCTGCGGTCAGAATCAGCTAGAAAAACAACAGTGAGGAGTTACTTCTGCCCAAACTCAGGCAGCGCCTACACTAGTCCCTCGTGACAACAATGTCATGCTAGTATATGATTTGGACCCTAAGCAGAGCACGACACTGCAGACGGAATGGTACAGTCAGATCTAGCACTGGACGCATGCAGACATCATCGGCATTGGCAGTGACCGCCGGCGGCCCGACTGCCGAGGAGGCCTGCCAATGGAGCTGAGCACGTAGCCGGAGGAAAGAGGCTCCAACAAACTGGGTGTAGTCCTCAGTGTGCGTCGGCTCCAACGAGCGACACTCCAGCAACGTCAAGTCTCGCCATCAGTCATCTGCACGTCGATGAACACAAGCTGGGACACAACAGAGCACAATGAGAGATGTGAGAAAAAACCAACACTCCCCCGTGATTCACATGCGTAGTGCATATGGGCGGGCAGTGACACACTCAACATTCAGAGTCCCCCAAGGCACAAAGAGACGCTGAAAGGGAC